>CAJQZN010042881.1:0-10397 GCA_907164685.1 Colias eurytheme
TGCGACTTTAATTGCTACTCGTACGATATGAAACAACGCTTCGACTCATTGTGATACATCATTACACGGCAATAAATCTACCGCCTACAGGCGCAGGCGTTTGACTAACTTCCATGCGAGCACAAAACACAACGATAAAACGAAACGTGATCGTTAATTATATTACACGATAACAAGCAATAAAAACCATAACATTATGTCGCTTTCGAGAACAAACGGCAGCTAAATGGCGGTAGCGATGTTCAGAGGACGATCAAACGATTACACATAAGATTTTCCTCTGATCGAGGCCGATCCGCGGCGAGAACGACGACATTAATTACTAATAAAAATATCAATTAAATTGTTGAAAAAGTCGAACTCGTATCCCTACATTACAGCACGTATTGTAAAATGGTCGCGATCCCGTCCCGACGCATTGTTACTTTGACGTGCCGCAGTCGGGGTCAACGACTCGTCTGGATTTCGTCCATATCACGGATTCCACGGTGGCCGGGAGATGCGACTGTTAACAATCTGACTACTCGCGTCGACACTTATTGTACGTTTACAAACAGCCTACAAGCGGTGACCTTGACTGGGCACAAATTGACCGCTCGCCCGGCGATATATCGATTTTATACTGACAAAGAGTTCGCGTTAGATATATTTAAAACGTGTTATGTGCCAAACGGGCTATCATCAATCATAATTCGAGAACACGGGCCACGGCGGCGGAAACTTTCGCTTTTACACTAATGCTGGTGTTTAGCAAAAAAGGTGCGTTTAGAGCGTGGATGCAACGACCTTCGCAACAATGAGGCGGGGCGATGCGCCCGCGCGGCGCGCCAGGTGCGCGGTACGCGGTGCAATGCGCACTCGACGATTGCCGATCGTTATCGGAACAACGAACCGATAAACTAGCCTCACATTACCACAATCTAATTATATAGCTATCAAATTGTATACAAGTTATTAAGGGTCAATCCAAAATTACATTAATGCTTTTTGATTTTATCGCTGATCATTAAATAAAATTAAAAGGGTTTGATTGTGTAGTGTGTACATTTTAAAAACTATAAAAAACTTGTAAATTGCGCGTGCAACATTCGAAAATTCAACAATAAGAATAAAGAAATGTATTTCTAATAACATTCTTGACACAGGATTAGGGGGCCTGAGTATAATGTTCTTTGACAAAATATAATCCCCTTGTTCAATAAGGCAGGTATAAAATTTCACCATAATAATATCTTAAAAACTGTGATACCTATTTCGACAACTGAACATTCACTTTAATTTAACCTGCATGAGTACTTTTATACTACCAAGATTCATTCATTACCTACTCAAACTCATTTATTGAAATATATTAATAAACAGGTAAGTAAATAAATGAATATGTTACCTCTCGATGAGATTATGCAGCGCCTTGAAAAGCAACGACCGACACTCGTACGACAGTCCGCTTTCCCAGGATCCTTGGTCGCCCTCTGTGAAAAAAAACAACACGCATTAATAACTTCCTTATCAACTGTTTGGATAATTATACGCTAAGTAATTATACAAATCACGTTGAATGCCGTATGCAGTGATAAGGCCACGCCAATCTTTCATGCAACTTAATATTAATAATATTATGGTAAACAATATTAAAAAATCAATATGTCAACAATAATATGACATCTTAATTAGAATAGGCGTTTTTACAAATCTATTACAGGGAATCCTAGTGTGGGAGCAAGGGTTCTTCTATTTCTGTGTATCAAAATAATTTTGGAAAACAAAATATTATTATTTGAAAAATAATATATTGTTTATTAATAATTATTTTTATAGTTCCCAATAACTAATAAGCGCCTTACAAAACCTCAATTCATTGAAAAGCTATTTATATTATCACAATAAATACTTCATGATTATTCAATAACTTTCTTGTTATTTATTTGATATCTCAATAATAAAATTAGTACTGAATGTATATCTTTCTTAATTCCAAAAGTAGAAGGTGTAGATAAACAAATACAAAGTAAATAAGATTAGCGATGTGTTGCATTGGTAAGAAACGCTCGAGATAGCTGTTGTTGCATTCGCAATCGGAAGATAAACCGGCCTATCACTGGCGTTACATGCGAAAACAAACGAGGCGCGCGCTGTTGCCGCACCGCGCTGCACTCGCCGTCCCGCTCTCGCGAAGGGGCGGGGCGGGGGCGACCCCTGTGACGTCACGCAAACGATCGCACGTGCTTGTGTTTGTCGCGCGCGCGACACACATGCGAACGTCAGCGCCCGCTAACATTTTAATTGACATTGAATTTTCCACTTTATTTTATCATAGATACGGTGTTACATGTAAATATTTTCTTTTGCGGGGCTCATTTCATTAATTTGCTCCTGCTCATAATTTTCAATGATGCTATAATTGAATTGACGTATATCCGGCCACTAAGCTAATTGGTCATGTTTCTACGGTATTTTCTTAAGTTAGTTGAAAAATGGTACATTGCTGCAGGGCTCAAGCGTAGAAATAAAGAATCTAATGGTATGTTAGAGCGCGTGCAGGCAGCTGGAGCGGTTCCAAGCGAGCAGCCTTGACATTCGCGCTCCAGGTGTGCGCGCCATCTCTAGCCGCGACTGAACTAGTTTTTCCAGTATGTATCTCATATGAGTTGACACAGATAGCGCAATCGAATCACAATCACATTCAATTGAATAAGACATTCCGCATTAAAACTATCACCCGATCGAAGGTTTGAAATAGAAAAGTAAATTAGTGCAAACCAGACTAGATCGCGGAAAAGTTTTAACGATTTCTCAGAAAACTGTTCGTAGAAAAATTGGCTTTCAAGAGAAAATTTCAAACGAAGACAGTTTGTTTAACAAGACAATTATCTAACACTAATTCTTGGAACTAAACGAGTTTTTAAAATAGGATAAGAGAATGGACACTGGCGGAGTCCTAAAATAAGAAGAAATTTAATTTTATAACCGAAAAATGTCTCTCCGATGCGATGAATAAATAGTTGAATTGCATTGATATTGGTTATTCTACTAAATTTATTACTTCACTGACATATCCCCCTCCCCCTACCTACTGTTTATCACAGAAACTTGTAGTCTTAGGTACGTAAATAACAAGTATTACCGCTGCGTTATATACAGCACGTACATAAAACTAGTTTTATTAACGAGGAATTTATCCTACGGACGTGTATGGCTAGTAGGTACGCTGCAATAATTACAGCATCGGCCTATTCGGCCCCATCGCTGAATCTCCCAAGGCCATTAAAACGGCGAACGGTTCGATTACTGTACTCCACGGGCCACGTAACCGGAGCCAGTCACGACTGCTCGCCTCGCGGTGCCATCGCGATAACACCAAGAGTTTTACTATCGATCCACCGGGACTCTCGGACTGCTCTTTAAACATATCTCGTTAGATTTGACCTAGATTCGCTCTCAATATACAATCAATGCTGAACTTCTTGGTGGCATTAAAAATATTTGTTGTTCATCACCTCAACGCAGCAGGTAGCCAAGCTTACGATACAATTTACATAGCAATTAAGGCGGCGTTAATCGAATGATAACAGTCGCATAGCTGATAATGCAATTATGGGGATAGTTAGAAGTTCAAGGTCGCATATTTCTCGCGATGTTGTGGCGGTCGGCACCAGCTCGCGCCGGGATCGATAGCGGGACAGATGCGCGCCGCCGCGCCGCTCACCGCTCACCGCTACCGACCAACCGATAATTATCAACGCGAGTTAACTGTTTACCACCTCGCAAACAATAAACATTAAACACCGTACAGCAATAAAGCTCACTGCTATTATACGTCGTACATTTTATAACTTACTAAATATTTCATTCATGATATGATGTAAAGATAACAAGTGTACCTTCTCGTAAACATAGTCTATTGGATTTTATGAATATCCCATTTCGCAACTCTAGTTCCAGTAAAATTTTCAGCGTTGCACAATATGCGGATTTAAAATGTGACAGAAAGATTAAAACTCTTTTTTATGGCAATTATCTGAAAACGATATTCTTTGTGATGCTTTTAGCCGAAAAGCGGGATGACAATAAAACTCAACAATGAAAAATTTTCTGCGAGGTAAGCTGCAACAAAACTTTTGAGTTATTTTGTAAATATTCGAACTTGGTATAAGTAGTTATTCGACGGTCGTAATATTAATTTGAAAATTGTTTCTCATATAGGTATGTAGTTATAAAACCTAATATTACATATACAACTAATTCTCTCGGACCTTCTGCAGACGTGAGCAGAATTCAAGGAACGAGCCATAAGTAGCATCAAGGCGAATGTGTGAGGCATGCAAAACGTAGTTGCATTTGAACGGAGTATGACTGTTTTGCATTTATGTCCATTATAAACAACATCACTGGACAGTCGGTTTTTTATTATCTGTCTCATAAATTTTGTTGGTTATCATAACCTTCTATAAACGTATGAAATCATATGCTCAAATTAACGCCTGCACGCTACCGATATAAGACGGGTACATCAATTTACGTCGTCAATATCCAGATCCGCCCACTGCAGCACACTGAGGACTCCTCAATTACCCCACCCTATTCCCCCCGCATCGAGACCTGTTGAGGACACTTTTTGGAAAAAAAAATCAAGATAAATATGGAGGACGGGTAGGGGGAAAAAATTACAAATGTGAGGAATTTATTTTAACCGTTCACAACTCTATAGTTGTAGGTAGTGATTATGACATTGCGGATCACGCATTGGGAGTAAGGAGCATTGTAAAAGCCGAGACATCTGAATGTTTTAGGATGTAAGAATGGTGAAGATAGAGAAAACTAGTAAACAGCGCGTGACAGATACTTGTGAAGAGCGGGTGGCGGAGTGGCAACGTCGCCACACAACGGCCTCGCAATCCGCGCGCGCTTTGTTTACCTCATGCCGCCTAAACCGGACACTACTAACGTCTTAGAAACTGTAAAACCGCCCAACTATAGCAGCGGAACAGATCTTTTGTGAAAATCGTATATCGTTCAATATTACACTTGTAATTATTGTATTGCGCCATAATTCATGGAAACACTCAATTGTTGAATTATTAAATAACTCATATACCGTTTTAGTTATTTTGTATGTTTTTATTATTGTAATTCTAGTTTGAAGTTAAAGCAACCTATAGTTGCTAGATGCGACTTAATATTTGCCCGTGGCTAGCCGGGCGGTAATGCGATTCAAGATGGTATCGAGCGTGTAGAAATCTGTCAATTCGCGCGCGCCCTCCGCGGAGGGCTGGCGCTCTTCCCTCCGGGCGGGCGGCCCAGCGCTGTCTCGCTCGCACACGCCCACGTGCACGTGACGTCACGCTCGCGTCGCTCCGTCGACGTCACGGACCGCCCGCCGACAACCCGATGCGGCCGAATCGCCCTACCCCGTTGATAACTTACTTTCTTAAAGCTTTTTATTATGAAGTCAACTTCATAACATTACTGGGACTTTTAATGTCTTACTTACGGGCTAATGTTGTTTTGGCAAAGACTATTATGGCAATCTTCTTTATATTGCAGATGTGGAATAAAGATAATAATATTTACTTTTGCATTAATTGCGTCCTATCCAAACAAACAATCAAGCTTCGTCGTGGAGATAGTGAATTAGGCAATGCGACAGATGGCAAACGCGTGTAACATTTATGGCTTTAGTGTTCGGGATAGTAGTATGTCAAGTTGTATGTCGTGTGGAGGCTATGGAGTGGGCCGGCGAGGTCGGGCCATCTGCGCGGCCCGAGTCACGCAGCTGCTAGCGAGTAGCGACCCACCCTCCGCTTTGTTTCTACCGCACCTAATCATTATGTGAACACAAGTATCTCAAACGCTTTCGTGTGAACTCTTCGATTTTATTTCGGCTGTGTTCCTGCAAGGCGACTGCAAAGCAGCTTTCAACTGTCTTGTTACGTCATTGGCTAATTAAAACGTATTTCAGTCCACTATCATTAGCAAAGTTATGATTGTCGCGAGCATGTCGTTTGAACTTGGTAACCCCAATACGCAACAGCAGTGCACATCAAGAGTGTGAAATATTCCATCAAGACGGTAACGGTATGGTTAGGGAGCCAGGTGCAAATTTGGTTCATTATTTCCTCTCAAGAGATAATTCGTCAGACGCATGAGAGTATAGTATTATAAAGCCTCGTGAACGTCAGCTGGCGCTCGGTTGGGGGGGTGAGCGGTTGTAGCCTCCCACGCACATAGGAAAAAAAATACATTCATTCATTCATTTCCTCTCAGCTAAAAATTTGTCAAATTGTAGCTAACCCAATATCTCAACGAAAAAAAATAGTCAGCTGGTTACAACATGGTGTATTATACGTCAGCTGGTGTCTCGAACATGAAAGTTAAATTTAAAGAAAAATTTATTTTCCGTTATTTCCTCTCAAACAAAAATTTACCTGATGATAGCTTATATGTAACTGTGGATAAATATATATGTCAGCTGGCTGTATCTTGGTGGAAAAACCGTCAGCTGATACGGGAGGCTACAACCGCTCTTCCCCCCAACCGAGCTCCAACTGACGTTCACGAGGCTTCATAATACTATACTTTGATGCATTTTACTAATTACCGCTTGAGAGGAACTTGGTCATAAAATCTGCTGCTGGCTCCCGGACCAGGTACGGTGGTCGGTCGCGGTCGTCACTAATGGTAACAGGATGTACCGCTATTCAGTCATGAAACTATTATCAGTGTGTACATTTATGATTAGTTAATCTTCTTTAAGGTTAATGCAAACAAACAATCCCTTGCTCAAGACGCTACATAACATCTTTAGATCAATATTATTCTTATATCAAAGAAAAAATGAAGAACCTAAAGCTGATATCGAAATCTTTATTTAAGCGGCTGTGTGATGAGAAAATAATGTTGTTCACATTAGCATACTCGGAGAATGTCCGATATAACAGCATATTATTCGAAAGCAATGTAAAGTGATTGTAAAATGAAAATATCAGAAAAGGACGGCGGCCGATCGATAGTCGATCGGTGTTGCGCACGCGCATCAATAAATAGCCCAATCGGGCGCGCGGCCGATACACGTCACCGAGAAGCTTTTATTAATAAAACTCAAACACAAACGCGGTTACCGTTCAACAACCTCGCGGAAGGGGAATCGCTTACGACAACACTTGCATTTCTGTTACGCAACAACACTATGATCTAATTCTTGAGCAACTTTTCATATCGTCTACAGCGTAATGTATTCATTTTTGAGCAAAATACGATTTTCGAAGAGCCGAATCAAACATATAATGGACTAATTATTTTAAAATCTATAACTAAATCAATTATAGCACAGAAATTATATGCATAGTAAAATATAGATTTAATAAAATAGAACTATTAAAGGTAAATCAAGTGGAGGAATATGAATAAAAAGCAACATTACACCGTGCGACAGTGGCACCGTTAAGTACAAGAGACTGCGTCGGCGCAGGGGCCGGCACCTTTCCCACGGTTCGTGATCGCACTCGAAACTTTTGAGGTTAACTTTAAAAGTGTATCCGAGATCTAAGTTAAGGAGTTTTTATAGAAAAGTTACAATATTTTCCACATTTCACTATAAATATAAACTCAACTTGAATCGATACAACAAAAACTGCAGTAGCAATTGAACAGGAGAAAATAAAATCCTAAACACCAACCGCAAGTATTTCATGTTGAAAAACTGAGATAATTTGAAGCAAAATGCATTTCCATCAGCATTAAAACAATAATGAAGTTATAATGACTAGTTACAATGAATCCAAAGCTAAGCCGGTGCGATAACAGATCGAGAATAAGCTCGGTAACCCGTTGGGAATGGAATGCGTGCGTTCCTTACGCTCAATCTCAAGTACATTCTCACAATAATAGCGCGGTTTGCGGGCGCGCATTCAACCCACACATAGCAAACCCTGCCTTCTAATTAATAAGCTAACGGCTCGTCTGTTTCGATTTATTTATACTTAAACAATACAGCCTGTATTTAAAGCGATATCCTTTTAAATGTTGAAGCCGGCTGAACCGATCGCTACGAATTAAGCGAGACCAATTAATTCCTAAACGTTTGCATGCAGCTTATCTATACGATCGCTTAAATAGGTAGGTATAAACAACTAACGAACTACTTATCGTTTGTCAATGTAGGAACATGTACCTTCGCACCGATTTTTATTACCCCACTTGACATCGACACTAAATCGTTGTGTAGCGTCGCCACAAATGGTATTTAGCGGAAGACGTTATCTGCTGTCATCACGAACAGTTCGTCTACTATGAGATAATGTTTACGTTAGATAACGCGATCCATGGCAGTAAAATACTGTCCTTACTTCACAAGAACAGACAGTATAAATTGGAATTACGTCTAAACTAAAGACAATATAACCTAGAAAGACGTCGTGTAAGCGTCGTCAGGTATTCCGACAATCAAATAAGGATTGTTGTTTTCCGTAGAGCAGAAACAACTTTCAAACATGCACGGGCTAATGATAGTTCATTTAAATTAGGACCTTGCGGCACGGAGGGCGGAGTGTGTAACATGGACGATTGGTCGTGGAACGAGCACGGCGGGCGTGGGTCAACGACTGCGCAGCCCAGGCGTACGCCAACGGCCGTCATTAAATATTTCACCTAGTCTAACATTCAACACTGGACACTCGCTGAGACACTTTATGGAAATTGTGGCCAACTTATGTATGCTCCTCTATTGATCATTTTGTAATTCTTACTTTTAAATAGAAAATTCATTGCATCTTGTATCGAATGTAGGTAAATTGGTTTGGGTGTATTTTGTAATATTTTGGTGCAGACGACTTATTTCTTAACATTTCGAAATATTAGAGGTGGGATCGGTTCGCAGCCGACTAGGTAAAGGGGCCGTTTATAAGAATTTGGGCGAGTGAGAGGCACATGCGCGCGAACAACATTCATCTTTAGCCAGTTAAATTGGACCCGGCCTTCGAGAATACTGAGAATTCGAAACGTTTAATTTGCAGTCGCATCTCAGCTACGCTGTTAAAAAATGGCAGTGATTGTTTTATTTGAGTAAAACACCACAGGCGGTCATAATTTTATGTCTGAAATTCGTCACGGAATGCCGACTGATGTCCGAGGGCCTCTCAAACCAGCCCCCGGTGCGCCCGACATGTGTATACGTTATGATTTAGCATGCGAGTGCGGAGGACATGTGCAGTAAGGATCAGGTGTCGCCCTGACCGCGGGCAAACCTGGCGAAACGGGTCAAACCAGTTGTTAGCTGCAGACATCAGAAAGTAAAACCTAATATGTACTTTAAATGGTCGTGTTCAAATGCAATATTTAAATTTTATTCGGATTACTATAAAGTACGCCAATGAGATTCTCCCACGAGCTAGAACTGCAAACATTAATCTTCTAATTAACTCTTCATGACCGAGTTACACTGTCTAGACATATTCCGGCTTTGTTACAAACACATGGAATCTGCACATTATGAAAGTTTTAGGAAGCGCTAATTTTGAAGCATTTTATAATTAGTTTGAACGTCTTCATTATGTAATAAATGAACAAACTTTCCAATTTCTTCAAGAATATTAACGAACTGTGTTTCCATTGAAATACTGATCACGAATAGCAAAGTTTGATTGACGTTCCCATCGCCATCAATATCTATTTTTTGGCATCTTTTCAACCTGCTGTATTTTGAACGGTAACATTCAAATATTATAATTTTAATCAAATGTTTAAAAAATCTAATCCTATCCAAATCTGTTTTAATGAATAATAAGTAAATTATTACTTAGGTACGCTACGTGCGTGAAACCCAGCAAGTGTACATAATTATCTTGTTTGATTAGCAATAGATAATGTCATATCCATACTCCACCAGTATTGCAATACATATTTATTCATGTTCGATAGTAGAATTATTCAAAAGTTCGATAGCGATCGTGCTTAAATGAAAATGACGTAATCTAATTAATAAAGTCAAAGAGTAGGACTAGGCGTACGTGCGAGAGGCCGTACAAGAGCGTCGGGTGTTGTTGCGAAGATTGTATTGTGTAGGTGCAGGTCGCAGGTAGGGGTAGGTTAGAGCGGCGGCGGTCGGCGGCACGTATCGATCAGCGTGCGGTGCGGCTGCCGGCCGCGCGGGTGCCGGCTGCCGCTCCACAGCGCCACTTATCGCCGTCTTTGCGCCACTTCGCACCTAATTTATCGCGCCATTTCTATTATATACATGCGCCCAGCGCCAGTTATGGTGCCGCGATATTTTTGAAACGTCGCCTGTATACAATGCGATGCGAATAAACGATAATGTACAGCCATCAAATTTTGTGGGACATTGTTTGGGACATTGGGGGACAAAGTTACTCGCGTCCGTGGGATTTACCACCTATTCCTAG
>CAJQZN010042884.1:0-10943 GCA_907164685.1 Colias eurytheme
TATGCTCTTATATCATTCTAGATAGGTCAGGTGGTGGGTCAAATGACGCATAATTTTTTCAACATGGGCCTGTAGTCTATTGAGAGGATTACCAAGATTTGAAAGATTACAGTGTCAAAACACCCAGTCAAAACATTTTTCATGCTGCGCCGTTGTGAGCAGAATTTCTTTATCTTCTTCAGACAACAAAATTATCAAATGCCATTTGGCATCAATGTTTGTTTTCGCTTTCGACCAGCTGATATCATCTAACACATTTCATTATCATCCAGAAATAGAAGACAGACTATTCTTGCTATATTGCGAGCTTGAGTAAACGACGTTACGGAGAAAGTTTTCAAGTAAACAATTACTGCAGATTGCAGGCCACGGTTAGTCCAGCGCAAAGTTAGTCAATTAACTGGAGGCCACAGCCTGATTCGCACTCGGTCGAAGTTGTCTGAGAAATAATCGCCACGATAACAAGTGCCATTTCAGTTCCGCAGGGCGCTCAACAAAGTGATACAATTAGCAGTAAAGTACACTTCGCTCGTATAACTTACGAGGCGACCGCAAGCGTTAGTATATTGGTCACCAATGAAACCGATTCTCACCAAGTTATATGGGTGTTCCGTTGTAATCAACTTCTTCGACGATAGTTAATAAATATCTCTGAACTAAGCGACAACGTCTTATTGGTGGCAGTGGTGTGTTAGTAGAATTATTGTATCCATATAAGTTATCCTTCCCTGAATCCCTGGTAACATTAATTTAATAAGTTAAAAGCTCTTTTTCTTTTTAAAAAGGATTTAAGGCTTAATTCATCCAAAGTTCGGTACAGACCTCCCTATGCCTTTTTTTATCTTTGACAAGCCACCCTGATGGTGACAGGCGACAGCGTGTTTCGCAAGAACCCATTATGGTCCAGATGATTTTGTCGAGGATGCTGTTTTAGAATTACACAATATTTTCATTTGTAAGCAGAGTAATTAGGTATATTGAAGATTTATCCGCAAGATTTATTTATCATACAAATATAGATTTCATCGCTTTCGCCATGTTCTATTGTGATTCAAAATAAAATCCTATAAATAACTATTCCTTTTTTCACACCTTTTATCCGATTATTGTCATCAGAAAAAATGAGAAAACATCTCCATCATTATTACTTTTGTAGTAACATAATTGATAAATCTTTCATATTGTCCAAAAAAATTAGCTCGTTAATAAAAATAAAGGAATGGCTTAAAGTTTTATTAATAAAATTTCCAACCCACAACAAACTCTTTTAAGCTTGCTTGTACATGTCCAATATACGGGGTTCATTAATTTCATTTACTTTTACTGCAGTGTTACATTTTTAATGTGACACGCAACATTTCATCTATTTTTAGGTTACCCTAAATTGGTGTGTGATTTTAATCAACCCGCAGGTAACTTGGTTTGAAATTAAATAGTTAAACAGGTTGAAAAATTAACTCATTAAATATTAAATTTATTCATTGAGCAAACATTTTCAGAACGAAAACACCGTGTAATGTAATACAAATCAGAAATAGCTTCTTAAATTCATATAACGTGAAAATTGTTAAAAGAAAGAGAACTTCAGCAATATCAAGTCTAAATCCGTTTGCCAGTGTTTTATTCCAGTTTATCCTACTTTTTACACTCGCAAGACGAAAGTTAAAATAAGCTCAACATATAAAACGTGAAAATTCCATTTGGCTCGTACATTGTTGCCGTGCGGCGGTCTTTTCACATGTTCCCTGCTGCGTCCCTCGAGAAATGTAATCGTTGACATAATTTCACTGTATGTTTTGTTATGTTGGCGTTTATAACGCTCCAGTTAATAGAAACTAAATCCATATTTCTTTTAATTTGCAGGGTCATTTTTGTGGCTCTGTTGTATATCGATGTCTTCATATAGTTTATATATATAAAAAGGTTGGCGTTTTTATGTGTCGATTGCTAATAATTTTAAACAAAAACTTTATTTTAATATAATAAGCGTTACAAGGGTTTTATAATATCGTTTCTGCATCACAAAGAAATTCTAATTAATGTTAACAATTCTCCTCAGAGAAGCGTTAAAATTTGTTGCAAAGAGGTCGAGACTGTACATTAAATTAACAAAATTTTCTTGAACTACAAGGTCGGTATCCAATAACAGTAAAAAGAAACAATGGTAAACAGTAAGAAATTGCGAAAGGCCCTTGCCGCACCATTGAGTTTTCATTAGTTCCGACTTCCGTCTAATCCGACGTCGATTTTTGGCCAGTTACTTCGGGTTAAATTACAATTTACAACTGTACTTGTTTTTATTTTATCCATATGAAATCCGCACAATTAGATTTTCTACAAACGATTGTATATTCCTTAAATTAATATTGTAAAACAAAATTACAGTTCTCAGAAAAGTCTTAAGGTGATGAATTAATTTTTCTAACATTTACGGCCCTTTTCAAACCTTCGTAATTTTTATATTATTAAAGTTGTCGTGATGAAAATTCTTGACAAGAAAGTTCAATAGTAACACAATACGTCTACCGTTTTAGAAACATGATTCCATGATATTTTCTCGATAGAAAAAAAATACAAAGTTCTCATTGTTATTTTTTATAATCTCTGGCATCTTCAAAATAACAAACGTAAAGTTACGACATTTTGGATATTAACTATAAAATATACAACCTATACGTCTACCGATTTAGAATTTTGAAATATGCGATGGTTTTGAAATAAACAAGAAATACTTGAAATTAGCGCGCGACCAGCCAATATAGCGAGAGCCGCCCTGTACCTTCCTACCCCGATCGCTGCACGAGTCATTCCCGCTACGGCCGTCACACGGGGAACTTGTGTCGCTCGCGCAATCGTAAAAAAGGGTGACAACACGATAAGACAAAATGAGACAAATGGGGACAATAAAGAAAATAAGAAGAAGAAACATAAAGGTTGGAGAAAAAAGAATGCTTACAATTGGAACAAATTAATGAAGAAGTTGGTTTTATTTTAAATTTGATGATAATTGTATTATAGACGATGTTTGATATGTACCCCTGTTTTAAGTACATAACGAATGTGTAAGATTTTTTTCATTTATAGCATAGATAATCTTTTCAGAAATCCGGAATCCAGAAGGAAAATAAACCCACTGATTGTTCACAATGTGAACCCACTCCTTCGTAAGTACCTTTATTCAGTCAAAAATGTATGTTATCAACGTTCTACTGGTTTTATCGCATGATTCCATTTTTAGCAAAAAGCAACAAAGTGCAAAGAAATAAAAAATCATGGTGAACTTAGTGGAAGTATGGCGGACGTGATATGGAACAGGAGCTCATTGGAGTAGTATTATATTTAAAAAAAATACGAAAAATTTCAAGAATTACATTTCTTAGTAGGTGGTAGATAAGTATGTTGTATAAAGAATTTGATGTTGATATTTATTTCATTTATACTTACTACACCTGTGCGGGAAATTGCTTAGTACTAAAACAGGTTTATATTCATATTTACATAGTAATGTGAGTTTTAATTTCGAAAAATTTTGTGTAAGTATATTAAATTGAGTTCCTGGGTGATCTGGAAACACAATTGGGCCCGGAAGATGGCGCTGCAGTCACTCCTCCTAATCACATGAACCGATTTGGATGAATATTTGTGTGCACATTTCATTGTTGTGGGATGATTGGTTGATTCGTTTTCACATTAGCTAATATTATGTATTTTTGTTGTAAACTTAATTTAATGTTTATAAAACATTATTATTGGTATAAATAAGCCAGTGTTCGTCTCACATTGCTGTACCTGCCTACCTACCCTACCAGGGCCTAACTTTGTTCTGGCTATTTTATTTTGATTATTTGTAATGAATAATTACAATTATAATAGAGTGCAAAAAATAAATACATGCGTCAATATATTTTGTGTTTTTTTTAAACAATTTTTCTATTTAAAAAAATATCATTCCGACCGCGGCTTTGCCCGCTTGGAATTAGGTTATATCGTGAATCCTGTTTTATCCCACAGAAGTGTTCAGTTCGGATAAAAAGTATCCTATGTGTAAATCCAGGCAATTAGCTATATTTTATCAAAATTAGTAATGTAGTCTTGACGTGATTAAGTAACAACTAACAAAAAAATATACAAATTAACATCCAAAGTTTCGCATCAGTTTTACTGTATTAGTGATATCTTCCACTCTTGACTTTGACTGAGAAGAATTAGGGTTTATAACTTCTTTCAGAAATAGTACCTTTCATTTCTGGGCATGATGTAATATCTACGTCAGCATCAAATAGGGTTTATAACTTCTTTCAGAAATAGTACCTTTCATTTCTGGGCATGATGTAATATCTACGTCAGCATCAAATTCTATCTAAATCAATTCAGTAGTCCGCGTTATTGAGTACCATTTCATTTTTTCAGAGTAACAATATTTTTTGTTATTTTAAAGATTATTTATAACCTGTATTATTTTGTAATAAAGTAAACATTACGAAATAATAATAATTATTAATAATGTCTAAGTAGTTGTTGGAAAGAAGATTATTTGTTTATAAGCAAGAAAATAAAACCAATAAATCAACAATTGAATAAATGTATAACAATATTATAACTGTATGACGACTCCATACATGTTTGTCCCGAGTCGGCCAGCGGCAGCGCGGCGAGTTTGCAAGAATGACTTCGCGCACACCCGCGTTCGCGATAGCGAGCTATTAGGGCCTGTTCAGTGCGACGCGGATGACCTACGCGGACGTCCGCGACGGACGGTAAAATGTATGAAACCTTACAGCGCGTTCAGAGCGACGCGGAGCTGTCCGCGTCGCGGAGAGCTATCCGCGCGCGGTCGAAATCGCTCCGCGCCGCTCCTCCGCGCCGCGGATGTCCGCGGGCGGACGGTGCTTGGTTCTAATGTATTTGTTCAGTGCTCGGCGGACAACAGTCACGCGGAGCGGATGTAAAGTACTGTCGTTGTCATGGCGGCTGCGTCAAATGTGCAAACCGAGAGGGTTACAGTCGATCCCGATCCGCATCGCACTGAACGACAAAATCATCCGCGACGGACGCAAAACCTAGTCCGCGTGCGGACGGTCCGCGTCGCACTGAATCGGGCCTTAGACTCCGCCCGCCAAGCAGTGGATTTTTTTTTGTGTATCATCTTAACAACTAACAAGCGATAAGTAAGCGAACCGCGATAAAGGATCTTTTTGATAATTCCAGGACTTGTATTTATAATCGCCTACACAAGAACTCTGCCTACAATCCGCCCACAGCAGCGACGGAACCCTCGTTTTTAGATACAGAGTATTAGACACGCCTACAAATTGCCAACTCGTGGGTATAAAGGGCATTATATTAATAGATCGTTGTCAATAGCTGTTTATTTTTGCACGTTGACTTTTAAAGCTTTAACATTTCCAGTTGCTTTATTATATGAGATGCCTTTATAAAATTAGCTGGGGATAATATTCGCTACACTTACTTTCATCTGATTGGGGCGCCGATAAAATGGCACTGTGCTTTTTCTTTACCTCTTCGACATTGGCCTGAATCTTATCTATCATCTCCCGTATCTCTTCAACCTGTAAAGAAATCAACATTAAATTAAACATTTACCTGAGAAAAATAAATGGAAACTACATTTACCCTAATATTGTCTTACTTCATGTAATTTTCTTCTTTCTACACATTATAAACCTGAGACAGATTTAAATAATATTAAATGTGTATGCTCTTGAAGAAAGGGGTTCAACGTTTTTAAAACTGAGCACAGCAAAAAGAACCGGGACAGTAATTATCTGAAGAGCATGAAAGCGTCACTAAAGAACCCTCAAGATTTCTTACAATGACATAACATAAGAAGAGATACTTTTAAATGTTTACAAGTATGTACGAGTAGTTTACTTTATTTATGATCAATTTTCCAGGTTACGAAAGTTTTCAACAGAACGCAACATTATAAAATTAAGTTCTTATTTATTGACATTTGAAACAAATAAGCTAAAGATTTGGTCACGTACTGCTTTTAGAAAGCAAGCTTTATGTGTCTAAAACAACTTGTAGCATTATTTGGACATAAAATAATTTGCCATTACCCAAACATAATTTCACGAAAGCTGAAAAGCCTCTGGCAACAATCCAACCACAAAGCAAATGTCCACTTGGTTGTGATTTTGCACTGATTGGTTCAAGAATGCCTTCATCATTTTTGTCTCGTCCAATATCTCATAGCTAATTGCTTGTTTCGTTATATTTAATAATAACTGGCAAAGAAAAAGTACTTCATTCTTTATGACATAGGTATATTATACTCTACATTAATAATATTATAAGTACGTAGGTGTAGGTTGCATACAAAATTAAATTGAAATAAAATTACCGAGCGAAAATATCGATCTATTGTAATTAAGTAGATACCTATTCGCTGCTGTATAATACGCTTATATGTTCTTCAAGTGCTGATCGTCTAATTGAATTACGACCATGATGTCATTGGTCGTGACACATACAATACAATATACATAATATATTAAAGTACAGTATAGAATAAATAATAAGCATTCAATTATTTATTTAAGGGCTAATTTTTCAATCCTTGGTTAAAACTTATTCATTGAATAATGTATAAACTCCCATTTCAATAGTTGTCCGTATTTGACAGTTTATAGGTGACATTTTAATATGTTCGTGTAATACTTTATTGGACGGATAAATTTTAACCAAGGATTGAAAAATCGGCCCTAATATGAATAAGAGCAAGGTCAATGAACAGACTGGTTGAACTGGATTATAAGTGATTAGTAACCTAATAAACATAGAGGTACAAGTATGGTCCGTGATGGAGAATGGATGTGAGCTAAGGCTTTTGACACACCCCCTCATTCATGACAGAGATATTGCATTAGCAAACTTGCTGTGTAACGACTAACGATGTACGTACCTCTGTTCGTGAACGGTACTTTGCAATAATTATAAGCTGGCTGAGAGAGCCAGACAAATAGACTAGACAGGAAAATGATGTTTTCAGATTGTTCCTAAAGAAAATAATAATGATATTTAAATCATACAGCCGCTTTATTGTTTCACTGAACACAGGTATGAAAATAATAAATATTATCTTTTATGAGTACTGAATTTTCCAAATGATATGAACAGTAAAGCTTTCCCTCAGACCAGTGAGCTTGAAAGATAACTTGAACTAACAGTAAAATAGGGCTATCGCCTGTGAAATGTAGCCGCTCCATGTATATGTAATTTGTATTTCGTAATCGGTCATTCCTCAAGTTCAGGGTCGTGACGGTTTCGGTTAATCTTTTATTCATCAATATCGGAAGAAAACTTATTTCTGTTGCTTGGCGATTAAGCTGTGCCATATAATCTTGTCATATAAAACATAGGTATAACATTTTGTATTTGTTTTGATTTTACAAGAGGTCAATGGTAAGATTTTCTAATGATGTCAGAGAATAAGACCAAGTTTCCGAGTATCGCCTACAGCTAGCTAGCCAGTTACAGTTTGTTTTCTCTCTTTGTATTTTCCTTATAAATACTTAATTCATTTTATTGTACTACTCGTATGTTTCTGACCTAGCATTTAAACTCCATTACTCCATTGTTACAAACTATGTAAAGTTTCTTGAATTATTCAGTAGTAACCCCACAAAGCAACGAGTGATATAACAGTTAAGAATAAGTTTAACATTTAACAAAAATTCGATTTCGAAAAGAGATTCAACAAATCGAAAACTCGTGTCAAAGTTCTTGAAAGTTGCCAAGATGAAATAAAATACATTTCGCTAAGTAAGATTGCACTGAAAACTTTATTATTTTATTCAATCAGTCACGACTCACGACCACTACATAACAATGTAAACCCGTAAAATCTCATCAGCTTAGATATGAAAAAAGCATCTCTCGACATTTAAATATAACCTACTATTCCAGTAGCACTATTTGTACCGTTACTCATCCTAAACGAGTGACATTTAATATCTGGATCGGATGAAATAGCTAACATAGTCAAGGGTCAATAATGCGATGACGTCACAGCTCTTACGTCTCGACGGGCGTCTCGTCGCCGCCCTGTCGCCATGCTATAGCATAGGTTGCGTCCTTCATAGAATCGCCTTGCCAACTATTATTTGGGGTTAATGGCAGTTCTGGCTATAATCCTGGATATTTTAAAATAAAATCTTAGGGAGACGAATAGCAATACGAACTAGCTGGCAACGCTTATGATTCAGATGTTGTTTGTACTTATATAAATGGTAATATACGTAGTCATAAATCATAAATAATTATAAATCATAGAATTGGGAAGAAGTAACGCAAAAGATGATGTTTGATGATTGTTGTAAAAAAAAAGGAAATACTTCAGAATTGAAGCAAATGAAGACTCAAAATCTCGCCCTAATAATTCCTACAACAATTGGTGTTTAAATATAGGTTAAATAAATTTGCTTCAGTAAATGAAATGCTAAATTCCCGCAAACCGAAATGTTTGGCCAGTGGCCACACATACATAGTACATTGTGCGGCGTTTGTCGCTGTAATATTCTAGCACACAGCATGCAAATGAATTGCGGGACCGTGATGAATAGCAAACAAACTGAATGCACAAGTCAAACGCTGTCACGTCATGTATTAAATTAAATGAAGCGTTAAATCAAATATCATAACGAGTTAACGATGTGTCAAGAATCGAAAAGCACTTCTACAGAAATAGTTCAAATAAAGTGGGTAACGTTTAGTGATTTAGCGTAGAGAATATTGAAAAGATAATCTAACGAATTGTAATATCATAGGCCGACTGAAAAGGGTTTGGCAATGAAATTCTTAGATTAAGGGTACTGATTATTAAGTTATTGCTTGTTGGTAAATTCAATTTCCTTCCGACATTACCCCGACCCACCCCTTCACCCAATTATGGTTCGGAAACGCAGCGCGTGTTCGTGACGCGCGAACTGTAGTCTCAATGATGCCTACGCCGCGCCGAAGAGTTCAAGATTTTCTTAACAATGGAAAGAAAAAATATTTTATTCATCTTGCTACGGTATATTGTACCTACAACGATTGATAAAAATTAAAAATATATTTCTACAGGTATGAAAAATCAAATCAAAAGGAAAGAATGACGTAACATAAAGAATTGTAGGCCGCAGATTTTGTCGACTAAAGAAAAGTAGGACCCTCGATTCACAGCATTAGAATTTCAACCTAAAAAATGTCTAGATAAAATTTGTCAGGTTTTGATGGTCTCAGCACTCTCAACATCGACCATGTTAAATATGCGAAGTCTCTTTTCATTATTTAATCGATAATGTTGAAATTTTTTATTTTTTATGTTAGAGCGGGCAACTAAGCCGAGTAATAGTTCACATATTATAAAATGTGTCGATTCAGGTTAAGTCGACAATACAACTGGGAAAACAATAGGGCGCAACAAGCTGAAACATTCACAACTAGGTGTAATGGAACTAAAATAAACTCAACTGTACATGGGAAATAGAACTTACAAATCGTGTTCAATAGTTCGCCGTTGTGTTTATCATGACGTCATTTCACACCTGTATCATTTGTGATAATATATTATGTTGCCGTAGGTTACAACCGTTTGAATCAATCCTTCCAACAAGGAGAAGATACGCTGAGTGATTTATTGATGTCACAGTATTAAAAATGTACAATTCAATAGAATGGCTTGATAAACTGTTAATCTATTTTCTGCAACTGTAGATAAGTAAAAAACAGCCGACGGCACTGCAGCGACACCTCTTTATAATTTTATAAAGATGGAAGATTTTAAGACGTAGCAGCTACTGGACCAATTTTAAAAATTCTTTCATCAACAGAAAGCTTTAGATCAACAAAAGGTTATATTTTTATAGAGCCGAGGCGACTTGATTCACATAACCATTAAGTCTTTTCAAATACGGACTTAATATTGTCTGAAGCGTTGGAACTTGGAATACGGCAGGTCATTAATAAAATATTTACTCCAATATTTACTCGAAAGTCAGGAAACATTTTATGAATAAGATCACGATACCAAGTCGTCTCTTAGGAAAAACATATTAGTTATCAGATTTGAGTCATTATAATTCGTATCGTACACGTGTTGCTTACATTTTTACGATAGTGGGTGACCGTTCCACAATATTATTGATAAAGCTGCCAGCGATTGTGACGAGGAAATGTGTTATCAGTCAACTCGAATACCATATAGGTACAATGGTAAGTACAATATGAACACACTTTTTCTGTTTTCAAACGTAACTATCCGATGGCACTTGATATATATTTGAGGAGCAAAATGGAATTGCAATGCAAAGTCTGTTAAATATTATTGTTCTGTTTTATTAAAAGCATTTAAAGCTATATTATATTACACGACCATCACTACTGGTACTTACTTGTCGGTCTTGTTTGTCTACCTCATCTAATCATATTTTGTTTTACTACAAAACGTAATAAAGTCTCTCTAAAATTCCGAAATAATTTTATGAAACGCGCTCTAATCTCGAGGCCAGAAATGCAGCGCTTATTCAATTTCACAAAACGGCTCAGCGATAATGATCACTTTTAGATAACTTTGAACCGTGATCATAACCTTTTTCACTGCCTGAAGTCACTTGAAAATACCTCTAATCTTTAATCATAAAGTACCAACTTTTAATATGTCATTAATATAGTATCTAATTCATTTTTAATCTACGCAGTAATACAGTTTTTTAAATGTCTATTTTATAATAGTTTACATAATTATTATCATGATTAAAATAGAGGATTATGCGTAGCGTTAGTACGCTAAGCTTTTAATCTCATATTCTGAATTAGTTCGTCGCCAAGTTTACGTAAGGCGATACCAACACAAAATCGTTACTCTGCGCCTAAAAGCTTTTGTACAATTAGTCCATTGAATGAGTCCCTCCAAGGGGGGTCTAGAGTGCGTGAGT
>CAJQZN010042885.1:0-17502 GCA_907164685.1 Colias eurytheme
TAAGATATTATCTTGATTGCTTTTTTAATTTTGTTTGGATACATTAAAAAATTAGTAAAAAGTTTAATATTTACATAATGCAAGTAATTAGACAAATATTCAAAACGTTAACTCGAAGTTCATAAGTTCAAGTCATTGACCTCTAATCTTTTAAATAAATAATGCCACCTAATGAGTTCTAGAAAGTTGAAATTTTGTTTCTCCATACATACAAATAAAATTATCAAAAGATAATATTTTTGTAACGGTCTTAATATTACACATATTAAATCAAATTTAACGGGGTTATTCACATAACCACTAACGAGCTAATTGATAGATAAAAATATAAACATATTAAAAAAAAACTACCGCTTTCAAGTTTAGCTCAAAAACTAAACGCCTGGTCTGGATCAAATTTATATCGTCCAACATGATACCTTGTGCAATTTAAACTGGGTCATCGCAAATTGGTTTACCGTTTAATATTATAAAGGCCAAATAAAATCAGTCTGTCTGGCGGTCTCTCTGTCTGTTTGTGTCTTCTTCACGCCTAAATCACAAACTAATTTCGATCAAATTTAGATAGTTTAAGACTTAAGCAAGGACATAGGTACTATCCCGGAATTCGTATGGGAATGGGAAGAATACGAGTTTATCGTTAACTAAATGGACCAAACTTCGGACGGAAACCTAGTTAGTTATTGAGCAACACTTAGAACCTCATATCTTTTAATAAGTAAATTAGATAAGACTTAAAAACACAGTCCTTTATGTTTCTTTTACTCTTTTTACTCTTAAAACCAGAAAAAAATGCCAAACATTTAACTTACACATAGCCGGTCCATATATAATGAACACAGCAACCAGGGTAAGGATCACTTTAATCCTTGTGCCACCGACGCGCCGCCGGAACGCAACGCCGATCGTGTCGAGCACGTGCGTTATGTCGAAAAATGCAACGTCACCGCTGCACCTGCGTTCGATCTGTAAAGGGTTAGGATCTTGTAAACTTGGCCATTCGGGTCAGTTTTTAGAACGAACAGAAATGTAGAACGTTATTAATTCGATACAATAATAGGTAGCAAAAAAACTTTATTATATAGGATTAAGTCGTTATATTGTGTAACACGACTTGATTGGAATATTAATTAAAAAAATATATTCATGACGTTCAGTGATTGCTGTTTTACTATTGATTTGGTTTTCATACTGAATAATTTCTATAGATGAACAGAAAATATACGAAACAACTTCCCGAATAAAAATTTATTCTCAAAAGTGTCAACATAAACTTTTACTTATACAAAACGATTGCACAAAGGGAAAATAGAAATACTCCACAATCTCAAGCGTGGAATTTGAAATTTAGCCTTTAATTTAAGTGTTGTTTGGTTAAATCATTGAATTCAAAAATCTTTGAAAGTTTCATTTATTCCAACGTGTCAACTCTTTTAATTTTCGTATCACATGAAACAACACTCGCATTTCACCGAATTTTGCGACATCTTCAAATGAAACATATTTTTTAAATTAATACTTACATTGGAGCAGAATTAATTTCAATATTTAATTTATAATCATTGTAATTAAAATTTCATACTTTAGACCATGAATGTAGTTCTAATTTAATTAAGGTAACACAAATATGAGATTAATATAATTAGAATAAAAGCCATAATTTAAGTGTTGATACCTTTTTAAAAAAAAAAAAATAATTGCATAGAAGTTAATTATAAAATTGATACATTTAATCAATAACGCTCTGAAATCTGATTTCAAATATGAAATGTACATTAATTTTGTAAAGTTTTAATAGATAATTCCTGGTAATTGGTGCTTTTAAATAATGAGTTAAAAGAGTAAATTAGTGATTTACAGTAATTTGAAAGGTTAAATGGACTGCATAATAAACTACGTGGTCGACCGAGTTATGTTGTTTGCAGCAGATATTTTTACTTCTTTATACGCCTGGAACTTAATCTTCTTCTCTTATAAATAAAAATGAATCGCAAAATGCATAACTCGAGAACGGCTGAACCGATTTCGATAATTCTTTTTTAATTATATTCCTTGAAGTACGAGGATTGTTTTTATGTAGAGAAAGCGAAAATATGTACCACGGGCGAAGCCGGGGCGGACCGCTAGTATGTAATATTTTTTACAAACCGGTAAATCTAACCAATACGAATTTATATAGTAGGTAATGTAGCAGATGTTTACTATTTATTGCAAATCTTTAGATTAGAAAAGAGAAGAGTTTTTTAATTACACACAGTGGTAGAGCAAGCATATTTTTTTAACGTGACAACGTCTTATAATTCGATAGAGCCGGCTGCACGCACGAAAAAACATGACTCATGCGGCGTTACCTCGCTCTGAGGCGTTCCATGTAAGGCTTGAAGTGCAAGCGAGAGCGCGGAACGAGCGACAAAGAAGCACAATCGCACGATGTCACGTTCTACTAACGTCAGTATACCGACTTTACAGACAACCAATTTTTTTAAATTTCAGAATTGTGTATTTGAGCAAGTTTAACTTATTACAAACTTATTACTAACTTATTACAACATATAACACTGCCCAAATGTATTGTTAAAACAACTTTTACATTGAAAGTAAAATGATTTATTCTTGTTTCGACTAACCCGGAATATTTATAAAGTTTATTTTTGAAATACAAGTAATCGGTAAATCCTAAAATAAATTCTTGTTTTAATCACCTCATTACCACGTTGCTAAATCATGTTATAATCACTTTTTTTGTAATAAGTCGTCATCGAATAATCTAATCTGAATATATCATTAGACTAATTTGACCTAAATCCTTTTAGTATAATATCTAGAAATAATACATTTAGATATTGCAAAATATTCGCTTCAATATTTAGGTCATTATGCCGCGACACTATGTTTTTATACAGAATGTAATTAGTGTTTAAAATAATAACTAAACTTGGTTATTTATTATAACGTTAGTCACTTTTTATGCCCTGTAACATCATTCCAGAGAGGATAGAGAAAATTTTATAGAATTTATTTCTGATATTTGGATTATCATAAACTGTAGCTATAACACTGACACACACTTAACTGTATCACTTATTTTTCATATAATTAAATTGATTTGAGAATTGAAAGGATATTCCTTTCCATTACTATTTATAACGATTTGTTACCGAATGGCGAATATTATACGAAAAACTGCACACTGTGTGCAGCTAATTTTCCTAATGTTAAGTGTAAAATATTTTTAAGAAGTTTTCTCGATATTAAGCTTTTTTAAGATGTTTTTTGTTGTATCTCACAGTATTGTCTGTTCTCTTGTAAAATAGAAGATTTTTGAAATAATTGTCAATTACAATGGCCATTGTAAAGACAATAATTAGAGCAATATCAGATAAAATGCCATGATTTACCAGCTATGGTCGTCAATTATAAATTATTTACAATTATTAAACTGTCTAAAGATCCATGACATAATTACATTGACTTCTATTATTTTCATTTAAGAATTTATTATTATTAAATGTGGATCTTTAAATGTGAATATTTTTTTTATACAATGAGTCGCATTATTTTGTTGATGTTCTGACGTACACTATCTATTAAATAAATTTTTTTATAATTCATACACAATTGTTATTGTTAATAAATATTCATAGGTTGATAGTGAACCAAAATTACAGAATTATGCTTATTGTTTGAAAACCTCACGTGTGAATAATAATGAAAAAATGCAGGAATGAATACCATTTCTTCCATCTTATTTAATTTTTAGTTGGTTTATATTTTAATTTTTAAACATTTGACAATATTCAATTGACTTGCTATTGATATTCTAAGAAAATGCTGAAGAGTTTGTTTCTTTGAACGCACCCTGAACTTAGAAGCAGTCAGAGACCGCAACGATGTGATGTGTTTAGTAGGAATTAATACGACGAAGATGGGGTTCACCATAGTATGTACCATAGTATGATATAAATAGGAGTGTTTTCTT
Source organism: Colias eurytheme (assembly GCA_907164685.1). NCBI lineage: Eukaryota > Metazoa > Arthropoda > Insecta > Lepidoptera > Pieridae > Colias > Colias eurytheme. The sequence goes on from CAJQZN010042885.1 coordinate 3,980, forward strand.
GAATTTTATAGGTTTAACATATTTTCCCTCAGGTATCCCATCTGTTTCTGTCATGATTTAAGCATTCGATGCGCTTGGTTGATTGCAGCGGTAAGCCTAACGCTACCTCACGCCTCAAAATATATTGGAGTCCGACTAGCCTAGAGACAAGACGAATATCTATACACATTCTATACAGGAATCCAAAATACCTACTCGATAAAGTAAGAAATGAGTGTAACAGCTGATTTTTCAAGCCTTGATTAAAATTTATTCGTAGGTACAATAAGGTAGGTATTAAATTCTTCGTAATAATTATTGCACAATAATTTAGAAATGTCACCTGTAAATGTCAAGACGGTCAATTTGTATGTAGGGCTTGGCATATGCCGTAAATAAATAAATTAGAACACATTTTGAAAGTGGTTGTTTATTACATTATTAACCGAAAAAAACCGGCCAAGTGCGAGTCGGACTCGCGCACCGAGGGTTCCGTACATTGCTGTTTCTTTTGATTGCGTTGACATAGAAGTTTGATTTTGTTACAGCTTAAAGGTATTATAGACCTGAGTATTTGGCATGAATTTCAATTTAATACCCCTACGCGTTTATGAGGAAATGTATAGTAAGTTTAAAATTATAAAAAAAAAAAAATATTATGTGATGTAACTAAAAATTTATGGTTTTCGTAATTTTTCCTTTATCTATGCTATAAGACGTTGCTTCGTACCAAATTTCAAGATTCTGAGTTCACGGGAAGCACCCTGTAGGTTTTGATTCCCTTGCAAGTGTCGAAAATTTGCGGCATAAACGGCTGTATCTTTTGATTGCGTTGGCTTAGAAGTTGGATTTTTTCACAGCTTCAAGGGACAGTAGACCTGAGTAATTGATATAAATTTCAGCTTCATACCTCCACGCGTTCCTGAGAAAAAGGGTCTTGACAGACGGACGGACGGACGGACGGACAGACGGACAACAAAGTGATCCTATAAGGGTTCCGTTTTTTCCTTTTGAGGTACGGAACCCTAAAAAGTGTAATAAGGATTGAAGAATCAAATGAAAATAATTGCTACGCGCGAAATTCGTGAACGGCTTGAACATTCGGAATAAATTTTGAAAACGTTTTTGTTAAGGCACCAGGAAGGTTCTTATGGAGAGAAAACACGAAAAAGGGGCAATAGAGAAGAACAACTCAGCAGAACAAGGACTGCCGGGGCAGCTAGTTTTCGATATAATTTTAAATTTATTTATTAGTTATTATTTTTATTAGTTTTGTTAAGCTTGGTTGTAATTATAATGATGATGACTATGATTTTTATTGAACAGGTGTCTGTACCCTTCTTATATCAACGATTATTGTATCTAATCATTATTGTTTTCTATATTATTTTTGAAAATATCTATAATTTTTTAGTAAATAAAAATGAACCATTACAAATATGTAAAACAGATAAGATAATGCTGTTGTTTTCTATGTAACACATTTTTTTATATTTTTAAGATTCCCATTCATTATTCTTGTTAGATAAATTAGATGGTTATACTATATTGGTTTTTCTAAGGATTAAATTCCGTGATACAAATTGTAATTGTTTTTCACATATATGGAGTTTCTTGCCGGTTCTTCTCCATAGATACAAAAAGAAAGAAAGGCATCAATTATTATTGAACCTCTACATAACCAAGTTAAATTCTTAGAACATTGTCACGTTCCTTGAGAAAACGAGTCATGCATTGTTAAGGCATGCGTTATTTATTTTTAATTTATTATATATCGATTACCACCAATGGATATTAATTTTACGCTACTATTTCGCGAATTATATTCGTAATATGACCTTTGGATAGTATTAGCTTATCTTATACGTGGACATTCTAAGGCGATATCTTTTATTACTAGTTAATTTAATACGAAATTACTATTTTTTCTATTTAGAACAATGAGGTTATTTATTACTATATGTGCCCCGCAGTTTTACTAGCATCGCTTCGTTCCTGTTGGTCTTAGCGTGATATAAATTATATGCCTTCCTCGATAAATGGGCAATCTAACACCGAAATAATTTTTTAAACCGGACCAGTATTTACGATTATTTTATCGAAACATTTTATCCTTGTTACCTCTGTTAGCTACCACAACCGAGAGTTTCGTACAGGAAATTATTGGGCGTCTCATCAAAATAAAGCTACTCACGGAAAATTAGCTTGATAGTAATTACTTGCAAAAAAGGGCGAAGGTTCTGTACTATTATAAGAAGGTTTAAAAGAAAACATTGGCGACTTTACTAGTTGAGGTTGAGCCTATTCTCTCAGGTTCTATGAAATTTCATTCCTGAAAAATATTCGTGAAAACCTATAAAAATTGTTAATAGTGACCGTAAAAGGAGTCAATTATACGATTATCTATTTCCCAATTGTAATCATTATTGAACAATGTAAGAAAAACAATTACCACTTTATCTTGGATATTTTATAGGTGAGTATTAATTCGTATCTGATAAAAGAACATCAACTCATACTAACAATTCGGTTAAACAATACAATAAATATGAATCTAAGTACTTACTTTAGGGAGTCCTTTAGCTTCGAGAAAGCTATCAGGTTCCTTCAAACAGAAGCACCCGTACATAAGCACTAAACTGAACAGGATAGTTGTAGACGTAAACAGTCCATAATACCCCATTTTTTGAACTAAAATTCCACCCATTGCAATTCCAATCGGCACTCCTGCTGTCATACAGAAACTAACCAACCCAACCCTGAATGTCCGTGATTGTTCCGAAGTTATGTCACTAATATAACTGAAGACACCGAGAAACATTGTCACCCATCCGCCAGTTACTGCCGTAAAGAACGTCTCCAAAAATATAGTCACTTCCAGCGGGATTTCATAGAAGAAGAACACATTGACAATATTATTCACTGACGTCATAACTTCCCCGGAAATGGGCAGCAATATACAGAGCTTCCTTTTTCCCGTCCGATCGCTCCAGGCACCCAAAAACATGATGATTATACACGGTAGTGCAGTATTGATCACGCTTCTCCAAATATCAATAGACGATATCAAAGTTTGCACTTGTCGTTCATACGTTGAATAGTTGTTGCTGCTCTTTTTAACTAGGGCATCGCATATTTCGTCCCCGAATTGAAAATTGACTCGGCACGCTTTGTCCAAGTTGAAATTGTTCATAGCGAACCTCGAAATCACACTGGGTATGATGAGCCCCGCCAGGAGCGGTTCCACCGTTATATTTTGCCGAATGTACCATAATTTGTCTGAGAAATTCCTATCCTTGTACTTAATGAGATGTTTATTCAGAGGTTTCTCTTCAGCCTTTACCGGGTCTTGTTTCTCGTCGGCCATCTTGGCTCCGTCCCACGTGTCGAGACGCTATGTGACACTTGCGATCACAATGCTATGTCCATTTTATAACGGTTAGTTATAATCGGTTGCAATGTTTAATTAAATACGGTGGACGTCGATATGATAGAACAATAATTGCCTTATTATTTACTTGTCCGATATTTGTTTGATAACAAATATGCGCAGATAATGATAACCGTTGTCTGTAGATAATAAGGTTTTGTTTCCATTGGATGGATAAGCACTCGATTTGTGGACATTCAATATCTACGTACAGATTGAAGGAACGGTAGCACGATTCAATGACAAAAATTATAATGAAGATTTTAATTACCTAACGTGGTTGATATAAATTATTCTATTATTGTGTACTAGAAGGCTTCAGTTATTATATTGTTTATACATTCAACGATAACTATTTCAAAATGCGAGGAACGCTTGCCAGAGTATGTTATATGCATCAAATGTATGATATTTAATTAGATAAATTCTAACCATAACCCACAATTACTGTAATGTAAATATTAATTAGAGCTATTTATATTTACTTAAGTTTTTTGTTGTCGAATTCCTGAGACTTTTTGTATTTATTGGTATAATGTTTATTTTAAAATGGTAATGGTGGTATTTTAAGATTTTGTTTGTTTTTAAACAAAATTTGTTTTGTTTTAGCATCCTATAAAAACGAGGTTTTACCTCGGATTTTTTTTCGCGTCACAGTGCTAACTTGACCAAAAAGAGAACTCGGTATCCGCTATATAAACTAAATTTTATATATTTAATAAAGACGTGTGCAAAATACACATACTTTTTTGAATAATTCTATAATATATGAAATTTGGCTTTTGTAACTTAAAAATTCAAGCAAGTATATTTTCCGTAATAAATAAAATACCCAACGCGATTGCAAATATCAGAAATAATGTTACATGATGACTCTATCTACGACTCTATGTACCATACAACTTTTCATACCATTTTACAAGTCTCAAAAGGAAAAGCGTTTGAGATAGTGTTCTTTATGTATGTGTTTTTCCTGGAATCATAACCTAAGTGTTGTTATAAACAAAAAATTCGTTGTTACCAAGAAATACATTTTTGTATGTAAATGTGAAATAGTATTAGGTAAATAAATTATGGAAGCTTATAAAATTGTTTACTCGGTTGTGAATTTACCAAGTAAATTTTACTAATTTATCGCAGTCCTTGAGTAGGTTTCAAACAATTCGTGTACCTCTGTCTCTTTTTAAATAATTTTAATAGTTTTCTTTGCTCTTCAGTTTGTCGCTTCATATTCTTTAATAATAATATTAACTACGCAAATTATCTATCTAGTAGAAAAGGACATTTTTATCTATGAGAATTAATTTACAAGTGTTGGATTACAATACCTGTGTTTGATTTAATAACTGATATTATGCGTTCTAAAGATTTTCTTCTGAACCGTTTTTCTTCTCAAAACTCAAGAGCGGATGTATAAAGTCCATTATTATAACATAAAACTGCTTTGTAGCTGAATAATTCTAATTTTATTAATAAAAGTAATTATTTAAAAAAAAATACTACTATACTAGAATTATAAGACAACTAGCTTTCCGCCCGCGGCTTCGCCCGCGTTTTCAAAGAAAAACCCGTTCCCGTAGGATTTCCGGGATAAAACCTATCCTATGTCCTTTCTCGAGTATCAAAATATCTCAATACCAAATTTCATGCAAATTTGTTCAGTAGTTAAGGCGTGATTGAGTAACAGACAGAGTTACTTTCGCATTTATAATATTAGTATGGATTTTTTGGTATAATAAAAATCTATACTTTTATATTTTCTTTACATTGTATCTAAAATGTTTAACGTACGTTTAGAATAAGTTGGGAAACACTAGATTAATAATCAGTTTTAGCACATCTATTCATACTTCGCGAGATGGATGATAAGTGATATTCCAATTAGAGTGTCTCGTCTTTTCTTTGAAAAAACGTTTTTAAAGATTTAACATTCTGATAAAAAGGATTGAATCAACTTGATGCAAGTATATTTACCGGTATTTTTTATTATAACATCGTCAATAAAAATAAATGATTTCTTTCTTTCTTTCTTTCAATAAGTGTATGGTCCTCAGGTATTAAAATATTCTTATAAACAAAGGTGGAAAAAATATTTTGTTAACCAAAAGGTTAAAAATTCATAGACATAATATTATGTTATATAGATTTATATGAATTCCATCTTGACCAATTCGTAAAATAGGACACGAAAAGGGAAAATTTTAGTGAAAATATCTTAGAAGCTTTCAATTTTAGACAGTCTAACACTAAGCTGCTATAAACGTTTTATTTTTGACATCGAAGTATATTTTTGTATTGCTTTTAGTACTCATTAAAACAAGACAAAAAATCGAAAATAAAAGGTAGGTACAATTAATTAATCAATTGATGATGGCACAGTTGTTTTTCTAATTCGTAGTTCCTCGTTATGCTTTGTCTTTAAGTACTTGAAATATAATGGGGCAATTACTTATCTATTTTTGTAATCTAACGTACTAGCTACTTGTGGTTTAATCTATAAGTATATGTCAGTAGCATGTCTGTTTTATGTGTATTGTTTTAAAGAACTGTTAAATAAATATTTGTAGATAATTTTTGTTAACATTTTAATAGAGCGAAAGTAGATTTGTTAATGAACCTTTTTTTAAATTTTTTTGTCTAATTATATTTGATTTTTTGTTTTTTATTTCAATTAATCTTTGTACATCAATACTAAATTCTTAGTTGGCTTTGTATTTGAATATTTACTTTGCGAATACATCGTTAATAAATTCTTTGTAATTGAAGATCATCTTATGACTTATCACTTCTAGTAATTTATCCGACAAATTAAAGGTTTTTAAACTTTTAATGTATAAATACATTCATATTTATAAATCTATCTATCTATATAAACAAAACGGCTCTTTTTCCTTATTTATTCTTAATGCTTCGCCTGTTGACCCACATTTACCTGGCGCTCATTTTCTCTTAATACGTGTCACAATAAATTTTACCGACTAACATAATTGCAATCGAAGTCGAGATCAGGAAATTCGAGCGTAATTTAAACAAATTGTCACGCTATTAAACGCGAAAATTTCCGTAATATACTAGCAATTTGCTGAAATTAACGGAATTACGGCCAATTGACAGTTTAACGTTAGCTCGATGTATGTTTTATTTGCTTTTTTTTGCGCGTCATTTATGTAATCTTAATAATCTGTAAATATTCTAAAAAAAAATGTAAAGCAAATACGCGCGAATGTTCCATCAATCCATACAACCTTTTTGGACGACTTATCACCACAGACTAAAAATAAAAAACCGGATATATGTCAACAAAAACGAGTGCACAAAAAAGTAACCGGTCTGCAAGCAAGTTCACAATCACACTATATTTTTAAATCTTTTATATCACAGCCGTTCGTACTGTGAACGTCTCTGATGGAACTGACCATCATCTATTGTGCATATAACATTCGTAACATCATTATTTACTTAAGCAATTGCCTGCTTGTCCGGTTTAAGGATGCTATATTTTGCGACATTTATGAATTCAAGTTTAGCAGTCTGAGACTCTGGTTTAAGATAGGAGTGTTGGTTAAGAATATGTTAGCGTAATTAAATAGGTGTTTAATAAAAAAGGTAGGTATTGTATTTATTTTAATTTTAAAATAATAAGTATACATTTTCTTTAAAATAATTAATACATGAATTTTGAGGTGGTATTTTGGCAAATATAGAATTGGATAGGATCGGGGACGTATTTGACAAAGTCCTTACTTTTCATTCTTTACATTTTTTTTATTATGCGAAATATATAAATTTTAAATCCCGACGAATGCAACTTGGATGCAAAACCTATAGAAAATGATTGTATATTCACTATACTATAATCATATAACAAGTACCTTAACTTCCTATAGCGTGATAATAGCTGTGGTTATATATAGATATCACATTTACAAGGTGATAATCTATATTTTTAATCTGTTCACGTGCAATGCACTTACCACACAGACAACAAAACAATAAATGCAAGTTTGAATATGCTAATCATTGACTTTATCTGCCTATTGATGTTGATTCTTGTGTTTTCTTTAGTAGGTACCTCTATAAAAATACTTACATCTTTTAGTAAAGTTTGTTTTCAATTTAGTAACACAGGTTTAGTAAGGCTACAATTAAAAAATCTTGGATTTGATTCGAATATTATATTGATTTTTATTTGAAATCTAGCAGTTCGCCCACGGCCCATATTTACGTTTTCTTTCCATGAGAACCATCCTCGTTCTTCACGTTATATTATAAAAAATGAATTGACGAAATCGGTTCAGCCGTTCTCGAGTTATGCGCTTACCAACACATTTTGCGATTCATTATTATAATATTATAGACTAGCTTTCCAAACGCGGTTGCGCCCGCTTTGTTGCAACCTAATAAATTATATACAAAAACCTTCCTCTATCTTTAAAAAAGAACCGCATCTAAATCCGTTGCGTAGTTTTAGAGAATTAAGCATAGTAGTAGTGAAGATTTACGTGGTAAAATGTATCTATCTTGCTATGAATAGTTACATTATTTATTTTTTTACATACACATAACATAATAATAAAACAATGTGCAGTAAAGTTGTTAATAATATGTTTTATGTTCCTAGTTATCGTAGAGAGTGTGTCATATTTGTTATTATTGATGGTGATGATACTAATTTATGGTGAAATTTTATGATCATCTATGAAGATTTACGCAAATTTTCTTGGGGTTTTCACCTAGTGCATTCGGTAGGTAATTGTTATTATATAGTATTGTATTGCATCTTTTCAATTAAAACTTCTATATCGTCATAATTTGTTATTAAGATTTTTTTTCATATACTACTCGATAAAAATAAAATATAAATCGAATGTTGATTTTTATTTTTATTTTTGATCATATGTAAAACACTTGTAATGTCGAAATATCAAGATTACCATTTCTAACTGTTGTAGGAAATGTTGTCAAAAAAACCTCTTAAGTAGCCTCTGTCTCTACCATGCGAACGAAAAGGAAACGAAAGTGACAAAAAATTAATAATTCATGAATATATAAAAAATATTCTCCTATTGATAAATTGAGCAAATTATAAAGATAGGCAACTTTGTTGAGTTTTTTGTTTAATTCTACATGTATAATTTGGAACCTTTGCCACTCTTTTATGCCTTATCTTGTACACAATTAAACAGAAAATATTTTCTACTAATAATAATGTGAAAGTACTCTGTCTGTCTCTTCTTCAAGCCTCAACCACTGAACCGATTTGGATGAAATTTGGTACAAAGATAGATTGAGAAAGAACATAGGATAGGTTTTATCCGGGACCAGACCAGGCGAGACGGAAACTGCGGATTGTTCTTCGATTACGCGGGTGAAGCCGTAGTGGAAAGCTAGTACCTATCTAAATAAATTCAAATATAATAAAAGTAAAGAAAATAATAAACAAAGTCGTTCGCAAATTGTTGTATTGGTTAATACTTTTTTGTGTACTTATACGGTTATTTGGCTTAAGATCAACAACTTTTTACTCACTTGGTAAACGGGTTTCACAGAACAGTTGCTTAGAATTAAACTATTTATTACCCGCGACTCTGTGTGTATAAATTATTAATTTATGATGTAAATAGCTTTATAATTATTCTTTCTATCATAATCTGAGGCATTAATATTTACCATGGAAATAATAAACACTAACATAGTACATATTTACTTAGAAGAATGCCACAAAGGTTTGTGACAATCAAATATTTTGAGTTTTTTTGTGTATTAGGTAGTTAAAAAATAAATCAATACTTGTCATCCAAAAAGGAAAAGGGGCCACGAATGAGTAGTGTCGTGCTCTCTTTTTCCTTCAAGTAAATTAAAAATTAAAATAAGAGAGCGATAGAGTATAGGGGAGATAAACTACGATAACATGGCGCGCCCCTCCAAATTACTGTTTCAATGTGTGTAGTGACATCCTTACGAAGGAGTTTGTATGTAGTTGTACGTATTCGTCTTTAGTACTTTACGTCCAGATTTGTTGGTCAACTAATCATAAGTTGCCGAGCGCCCAAGACAACGCACGTGTCGTTTTCATAGAATACGTCAGTGCAGCGCCATTACTATAGTAGAGCCATTTTAATAGGCAACATTTGACAGTTCAACAAAATTCAACAACGTAACCTAGTAACGACAACATAGAATAACATGATATTTCGTTTTGTTAGAACTGCACATTTGCTTTACTTTTTTCAATTACGATTACATATTTATTATAATAATGACCGATATAAGTAATTTTAGGATTTGATTTTACTGATAAACCATTCTAAACATAATAAACAATTTCTGATTTAAAGAACTGACGTCGCTACAATTTTGTGTCAATAAACCTTTTTTCTTTTTAAATACCAGAGACGTTACTCTAAAAATCGAAATCAGACATCTAGAATCGAATGCATTGATTACTTGGGAATAAAAATTATCATAAATTATTGACATGTGTTTCAAGTTCGATTGACAAATGTTTCAAGTCCGTATCGATTAATTCACTTTAATCGATGTTTTTATGCAGGTTACCACCCTATGAAGATAAAATTGATAGACGTCAAAAGTTGCCTATTAAATTGGCTCCACTATAATAATAATGAGCTATTAGAGCGTGACTAGTCGAGCAACAAATCCGTGGATTTGTTTTTGTTTGACGGCCGTCTCATTACGCACACATGCGTTGTTAATCTTGGTGGTGCATTGTAAATACTTTCACAAATACTTTCAAACGTTTTGAATTTTGGAGGGGCGCGCCATGTTATCGTAGTTTATCTCTACCAAGTGAGTAAAAAGTTGTAAAAAGTACACAAAAAAGTATATAAAAAAAGTGAAGTCCCATGTCCCCATGTAATGGGGTAAGGGGCAGATGCATTATACATCTGTTTCACTGATCGATTTATTCAGGGACAAGCAGGTGATCAGCCTTCTGTGTCCTGCCAGACCGAGACATTTTTTTTTCTTCGTCTCCACCGGGAATCGAACCCAGTACCTACCCCTCGGTTTTACGCTCACGCGTCAACCACTGTACCAAGGAGGCAGTCTGTAGTTAAATTAATTAATGTTAAAATAACATTTAAAACAAGAGGTTATGTAAAATTCAATAACAGAAGGTTTTGCTAATTTTGCAATAAGAGGGATTAATGACAGAAAATTTATACAAAGTACATATATATTATATTTTAACTATGAATCGTATATGACATATGTTATAAACAGACAGCAGTACTTGGTTTCTTTTGTTATATGCTATTACATATAGCGATGACTGGTCAATTTCGGAGTATAAGATTTCGAGAATTATATTATTCGAAAGAATTATTCTCAGTACTTATTGGTTTGTATCCATATAACATGTACCTATACTGTTTATTTTGTATTTAAGAATTATCATGGAACGATCTTTGTAATTTTTTATATACAGTTTGTGTTTATTTCTAGGAAGAGCAATCATATTTGAAGACTTTGGTTTTTACAAGTTGATGATGTAATTAATTAATGGGACGAAATATTTTTTTATTAGTAAGTAGACCTTATTTACCATTCCTACACAATATACGAGCATTAATGGATTCCGAAACTAAATAAAAAACAGCTTTCCGCCCGCAGCTTCGCCCGCGTTTTCAAAGAAAACATAGTTCCCGTTCCCGTGGGATTTCCGGGATAAAACCTATCATAAGTGTTAATCCAAGTTTTCTTCTAGGGATGCTAAATTTCATTGTAATCGGTTCAGTAGTATTTGCATGAAGGAGTAACAAACATACACAGGTACACATCCATCCTCACAATTCACATCTATACTAATATTATAAAGCTGAAGAGTTTGTTTGTTTGTTTGTTTGTTTGTTTGAACGCACTAATCTCGGGAACTACTGATCCGATTTGAAAAATTCTTTCGGTGTTAGATAGCCCATTTATCGAGGAAGGTTATAGGCTATATTTCATCACGCTACGGGCAACAGGAGTGGAGCCACGGGGGTGAAACCGCGCGGAGCAGCTAGTTTATAATATATGTATTATATATATCCTATCCTACTAATATATATATATATATTAGTAGGATAGGATAGGATAAGATATGAAGCTGGCGTAAGTATATCGACTACAATTACTTATCAATATACATTATTATAAATTAATACCTAACTTAAGGGCTTGGTCTAGTAGTGCAAACAAATGCATCCTGTCATCCTATATGTAAATAATACAAATGTACTAAGGGAAAGTTGCTCCACTTAATTTTTAAAAATTAAATCATTCGTATGCATAATTTAATATTCGTAATAAGTACCAAAAATAACAATTTGAAACAATTTTCGTGAAAATTACACCGGGTGATTTTTTTTTATCAGTACTTACACAAAATTTGCGAATACTTTCTATTGATATCTTCAACTTCATGTTTATATAACTGATCAACTTTTACAAAGAAATTTGGACGAAATATAAAAAAAAAAATAATCTTTCCATACAAAATGCATAACTCTATACATTTTTTTCGACCTAAGTTTCTTATTTATTTATTTATTTATTTATTTATGATAAGGTACCTTACAGCTAGTGATACAATTATTGAGATGAATAAATACTAAGCTACGCCAATTAAAAGGTACACCAATAGGTAGTAAAAATAATATACGTATGTGAACAAAGACTAGTATAAGAATTTTACAAATGATAAGAGAAAATATTTTAATTTCATGTAGGTAAAGTAAGCATTGATCAAGCCCAATAAGTATTTATAAAGAAAGGAAATGTTTTAAATATCTACGAATTCATAATAAATTAAAACCAACTTAATTTAATATTAAGTAAAACCTGGTAAGTAGGATGTGATTGTGAGTGTGAGTGTGTGTGTGTGTGTGAAAGTGCGTGTATTAGAATGTGTGAGTGTAATAGCAGTGAGTGTAAAAAGCTAATGTATTATATTATTATGTGAGCTGAGCTTCAGTATTGATTAATTGTAAAATTTGCTTTTTAAAACTAGTACGCGATAAACAGAAGGGATCGACACAAGAAAATTTTTTATTATAAATGTCCGGGAGCCTATGGAGCGGTGACATTTTTAGATAATTAGTTGATGTAGCCGGCACGTGGAATAGGCGTGTATGGCGAGTACGCTGTGTGGGTACAAGATACTTTATATTTTCCAACGCTGTGGAATAGTCAAACTTGTTGTTCACGATATCGTATAACAACATAATGTCTATTATATCTCTCCTATCCTCCAAAGTATTTAACCCATAATGTGAGCAAGCCTGTTCATAATTCAACGAATAATGTTTTGTTTTATAATTCATTTTGTTCACAAATATTTTTTGTATTGCTTCCAATCTTTTAATGTGACATTTATATTGCGGTCGCCAGATCACACTTGCAAATTCGAGAACACTACGTACGTAGGCAAAATAAAGAACTTTCAAGCAAGTAATGTCGTTAAATGGATCAGCTTGTCGCAAGATGAAACCAAGATTTTTGTAGGCTTTATGAACAATAAAATCCACGTGTGTACGATATGCAAGTTTGACGTCCAGAATCACACCTAGGTCCCTTACTGAAGTAACAGCAGGTATAGATTCACTATTAATTTTATAATCAAAACAAATAATATTATTATTTCTATTACGGGTAAAACTTATTTTTTGGCATTTTTTATATTAATTGATATTTTATTTAATTTATAATAGTCACTTAGTGAAAGTTGTTCAGTTTAACTAATAAAACGGATAAACAAATTTTGTATATAATAAAAAAAAATGTAATGTTTGTGTTAAAAAACTATAAAATAGAAAAATACTCAAATGAAAACAAAAGATATTTATTTCTGACTAGCTTCCGCCCGCGACTCCGTCCGCGCGGATGTCGGTCTTCGCGTCTTCTACAGATTTATTATATTATGTATAATATATAGATTTATATTGATAAACCTAATAAATCTTTTGCTAGCATTCTGATGCTTTATCGGTTGCACTGGATTTATCTCTTTTTTTTTTCAATCGCTTGAATGATATAGGATGGGTCCTTGATGGGCATCGAATGCTGAAGTCTCGAATCAATCAATTCTGACAGTAGGCAATTTATGTAAAAT
>CAJQZN010042885.1:17602-49885 GCA_907164685.1 Colias eurytheme
TATAGGATGGGTCCTTGATGGGCATCGAATGCAGAAGTCTCGAATCAATCAATTCTGACAGTAGGCAATTTATGTAAAATCTTGATAATGGTCCATCATTTTATTTTGCCTAAACGTTACATAATTTTTTATATATTCTATTTTTAACGAATGATTCACTCCAGTCCAAACAGCAAATAAGCAGACTTATTTGCAGAAGCAGAAGTCTGCTTATTTGTATTTCAAAAGTGTTATTTTTTGCATTGTATTTCAAATATTTATTTTTTTATTTTTAACCGCATCTTCCGCATTCATGTCTTTTGCCGGAATTAGACATTTAACTTCTACTAGTCCAATTTTCCCTTTTTGATATGGGAGTGTATAAAGTAAATTTTTTAGATATTTCTCGTTATACTTTTAAAAAGTTATTATTGTCATTTTGCTCATTAGGTAAAGTAATTTCGATATCAGTTTTAAGTTTTTTGATACCTGCAATAATAACGTCATAATCGCCTGCACATACTTATCGATTACACCCTGTATACAATCCACCATCCACATTCATAATGTTTTCCTGTCCTCCTCTCCTTTACGCTGTTCACCGATACATTTTAAATGAGTAAATCTGCTACCACTGAAGGATGTTTCATTGTGATCAGCAAATTTTCACCACTGTTGTCGATTATTTGTTTTTCATTTTTAATCAGCAATTGGGAATCATCAGTTTTGTTTTTTGCAGATTGGTGATGTACCCTAACAATACGTCGAAAAGGGAAAGCATCAACGAATTATTGTTTTCGTCCTCTTTTTTTATTCTTCGCGTCTCTGTTACTTGTGTTTGTTTAGTTCTCAACACCCACTGAATTTTCTATGTTATTGTGATCTTCCATTACATCTGAGTTTTGATGATGTGATGATAATCCATTCGTTTTAATATTGGTACTTAGAGTTGGTGGACTAAACTAGAAATGGCGGACTAAATTTGTCAGCGCGTCTGTAAGATCAGAATATAAAACCAACATCCTGTATTTAAGTTACAAAATTAATAATCAAACAACATGCCGCTACGTTGAAAATGACTAGAAGAAAAAATTAAAACACCTCGGATCAATTTTGGAGTAAACAAATCATTTTCCCCGTATGGGGATTTCCCCGGATGAACTTGGGAAGTTCAAGTTCTCAATACAAGTTTATATTATATTTCGTATTTCTCAAACGAAAAATAAACATTTTTGGAACTTCAAAAAAAATATATATTATAAGAAAATTTATGAGCTTACTTTAGTTTTAAAGAAATATACATCCCTTTACTGACAACCCGTAAAATAAAGAAATTGTTGCCAATCGCCTTTGCAATCTATTTGGTTTCATTAACTTTATGTTCGAAGATAATTTTTTTTCTAGTAGTTACACGCGTATTTTTTTCGTTTATTTTCCATATCGAAATCAAATGTTTAAAAATACGAATATTTGCACAAAACTAAGATAAAAATAATCAATTAACAAAAATATTAAATTTAATGAAGTAGAGCAACTTTCACTTCGGTATGAAGGAAAATCGAGCGTAGAGCACACGTCAGAACGCTCCGGCCCAAGGAGCGCGACTAAAGAAATTCGCTAGGATTTTTCCTAATTATTTTAAATATTTTTTTAATATTTAAAGAATTATCAAAATTCAAAAAAATTTTTTTTTAAAGGATTAATACTCATTGGTCTTCAACCAACTCGAATAAATTAATGGAAAAAATAACTTTTAGCAGTATTTATCAATAGATTTTGTAAGGCAAAAAATGGGAAATTTAATGAATTTATAACGTTCTAATTAGGAAAATCATAAGTTTTTCGGCAATTGTATTCAGCAGTTTTTAATAACGACTATATAAGGATAATAATGCGCTGATCAGATTGTATAAATTGTAATCGGTTGCAACGTAGTGAGTGCACAAACTTAGCTCGAAATGTCTTTGGGGGAAAGAGACTTATCTTGAAGGCCTGATTAAGGTAACATAAAGTAACTTTATAAATGTGAAAAAATTCACGCGCATTGCGTATATAACACTAATTGATAAACAAGAAAAAAAAATTCAGTTTATCATTTCATTAGCCGGGAAAAAATTGTCAAATAACTTGTTGAAAACGCAATTTTGCTAGACTGCAGCCTTAAGGGATAATTTAAACACATTCAGTTTCGTAATACTAATTATATTATAATTTTAAATTCAATTCAGTATCTTCTTTTCTTCTTTCTTTCCTTTCCCTTCGATGCTGGATAAAAAGCCACCTGCAAGAGAATAATTTTTATTTATAGTATACAAATTAAGGCTTTATTGACATAATATGACTCTACATAATTATAAAGGCACTGAAGTAAATTTTATAAAAAAAAAATATTTGATTCATGCTTAATTATAAGGCTATAATAATTTCCTAGGTAAATAGTAAACTACGAGGTTATTTTGCAGTTTATCGTTTAAAACTCTTGCCTTCTTTAAAATTCTGCTGTTAAAACATACTATCGGAAAAGAGTATCATTTGTCAGTTATTTAGTTTAACATTGTTTTGTATGAAGATCATTTTTTCTGGAATTTTTCACAGTATTTTTTACAATGATATAACAAAATATTAACGTAACATACAATCAGCATTTCATGGTGTTTGAAATAAATAATTATTCGATTCCTCTACTATTACTTTGAAATTAAAGCGATATAATCTAGATGCTTACAACAGTTCATGTGCAATTATTATTCTAAATAATTGTAGGGTGAAAAACAGTTGAGTAGATGCCCTGAGTTCGATCCTCTAAATTATTAAATATTTTTTGTTATACATTTTTTTCTTTAATGTTTATTCGTATAAAGTGTAGACTGCGTTCTAGTTTTAGGATATCTCAAAAACTACTAGATTTCGTAAGACGGAGCTTTCATAAGTGGAGTAGTAACTTTATTTTAAACATTAGCATTCATTCTATTTCATCATACATTTAATATTTAGTGTATAGAACTCCAATGCTTCATAAATGAGAAAAATCCTGATCCTGCATGAGCAAAGTTCTTCTTTTCTTTCTTCTCTTCTTCAAACTTTCTCAAGTATCGTAAAAAAACATTGGTATCCCTTATCAGCTAAAATATAAAAATTATGTACATAAAACAAGAGAACTTACATTAATATAGCAATAGCCGGTACCGACATAACTGCGCTAAAAATGAACACGGACCCGGTAAATATCGATATAGTACGAGCGTACAGTATCGAGTACGTGGGATCAAAGAGCAATGCCGCCAACGTCTCCACCAGGCTGAATAACGAATTCATTTTACCTGAAAAACAATTTTAATAATTTTTCTATAGACTATGATCGATTGTTTCTAAGAAAATACTCTATAGTATCATGGACTTGTGATTATGAGTGAAGTTATGTCAGGTGGGGAAAATTTGCTTCATGTATCCGTGTTACCTACTTTATTTTATAGGTTTTGGTCGAGTTCATTTGGAATTTGAGTTTTTGTAGCGTAGATTATGAAATCGAATACAGAAAATGGTATAGAACGAAGGAAAATAGTCGTAAAGCCGTCTTTGATTCACATTTTACGAAGGAGTAGATAAACAAAATTACTGTCAAGTAAATTTTAAAGTACCTTTTTATAACAAATCCTTTACTATATAATACAAAACTGTATTGGAAGACAGGAAGCATGTAAATAATTTATAGCAGCTTTACACGCGAAATATCCTTTTATACTCTCATACAAAATATGAGCGTTTAAGAAACTATGCATAAAAGTTTTGTCATTTTAAATACCTATAAATTTTATGTCATACATCACATCGTTCTATTATTTTTATAGTAAACTAGCGGTCCGCCCCGGCTTCGCCCGTGGTACATATTTATGTTTTCTCTACATAAGAACCATACTCGTACTTCAAGGAATATAATAAAAAAAGAATTATCGAAATCGGTCCACCCGTTCTCGAGTTATGCGCTTACCAACACATTTTACGATTCATTTTTATATATAAGACTAGCAGTCCGCCCCGGCACGCCCGTGGTACGTGTTTACTCGTTTTTCCATAAGAACCATCCTCGTACTTCAATTAGTAATATTATAAAAAAAAGAATTAACAAAATCTGTACAGCCGTTCTCGAGTTATGCGCTTACAAACACATTTTGCGATTCATTTTTATATTATTGAAGATTTCAAAATTGAAATCCTCCCCAGTGTATTAATATAATTCGGCACTCAAAAACTCTTTGCACCAAAGCACTAAAAGATATAATAAAAAAGTTAAATGCATTTTATTACGGGAGCAATTTCAACCTTCCCTTAGCTCCAAATGTATTAATAATGCATGGATTAGGATTCCGACATCTTAATATCCCAAATCAAATAAACCGCTAGTTCTAAGCATCTAATCTCTTACAGTATATAATAAAAGTTAAATATAAATAAAACGTACCCATTTCTTCGTCTCGAACTAGCTTCGAAGCCATCGACCTCAGAGAGGTGAACGTTGTTGCGTTTAGAATTTCAACTATTGGCACTGAAAATAAATGAAAATATTTAGTCACGTATCAAAGGAATTCCTTGAATTTAGATGTACTTTGAATATGATCTGCTTATATATTGGTTTTGGTTTGGAACTATCACGCGTGATAATTTATAATTTATTTATTAATTCTTAAGGACCTTTCTAAGAAATAGGAGTATTATGGGTTTACTATAAGAAAGTATAGCATAATTTCATAAAATGAGAATCTAAATGCAAGTTAAAGTCCCGTCCAAATCATTTCAGAGTTGTCCTTTTTGCTTTTGAACAATCATAGCACACATGTTTTAATAATTTATTGTTGTTAAAAATAACAGAACAAACTAACCAAATGATATTATTGTGACTAGATGTAGTTATTTATATCGGCATATTACAAAAATATCTATGATGAGAACATTCATCTTAGCCACACATTTGTAAAATCAATGTAAAATTGTAGACAAACTGAATAATGTATTAACTGTCAACAAGTATGCATTAATGAGCGTAATCAATCACGATAATAGCATTGCATTTACATCACACATTGTAATCTCTTTATTTATTTGTTAGACAATGTTGATTTTAAAGAATATTTTTTATCATGGATACAAAATTACGATGTATTTTTATTCGTTTTCAACAGACTTTGTAAAATGAGGAGCTTCTCAATAGGGGCTATATTTTTTTGGGTTGTAATAAGCAAAGCTATGATACTAAATAAGTATATGTTTTAATTGTCCTTTGAACATAATACGGACTTATAAGCTATTAATAGGTATCTTAAAAGAAAAATTAAGACATTATTATATACCTCTATTATACAGAAATTCCGTTTCTCTACTCACCCATAAACATTTCCATATCAGTCGTAACGAATGCGAGGTACACTGAGCCAATTAATTTACTGACTATAGATATGAGACATAACATGCTGTCGTGGAAACCCCAGTGTTTGCTGAACACACTTATTGAAAACAGTGCCCCTGGAATAAGGGAAAAAGTTATGTTAGATATTTTATTAAATTACGGCTTATAATTTGTATATTGATGTGATTGAAAAGCACATTTTGTTGCTGCATATTATTTAAGGCAATAAGATTAGATTTTGATGTCTTTTTCTGTCTATTTTTTAAGCATGATTGTGATGACACGA
This sequence comes from Colias eurytheme, assembly GCA_907164685.1. NCBI lineage: Eukaryota > Metazoa > Arthropoda > Insecta > Lepidoptera > Pieridae > Colias > Colias eurytheme. The sequence goes on from CAJQZN010042885.1 coordinate 23,269, forward strand.
TTTTATAAAATTTGTTAAAGCTTTTCATACAATATCAACTCAAATAATATGTACAAGATCAGGTGAAATTAATGCGCTCTTCAATGTTATTTTATGGTTATGAATTTGTTTACCATAGGCGACACTCATAATTTTACCACATAAATAACTAGGATGTAGCTAGATTAAAAAATAGGATTTTCCATCAAATTTTCTAGTGAGCAAATAGACCATGTTTTTTTAAATAATACCACAGGGACGTAAACGAGTCGATTAAAAACATCAGTTCATTTATGAAACGTGCTTACCTAGCGAATGTGTGATGAGGCTGTAAGTGGAATAGAGGCTGAATTTCAAAGCATCCCACTTCAGCCGATATCTCACAAACATGTAGGTGATTATTCTCTCGCCTGTCAAATGAAAATCACCTTAATAACATAGCGGGAGAGTCCAAAATTCAAGTTTACATTACTGAATAAAAATCCATTGAATTCAGTTTGCCAGCGAACATTGAATGTTTAATGAAATTCGTAGTGTCTCTGCACTAGTTGTGTCTAATGTTATTGTTTCACGCAATTTTCATACTTCCACTGCCAATAATATTTGTAAATAGAGAAATGTTAAACAAATACAAATATTTTGTAAAGATATCACGCTCGTTGTAGTGAGAGTTAAGTAAATCTGTTGTCGTAAATTTAGTGTTAAAGAAATTAAATTGAAGATTTTGTTACTGGTCACATACTTTAATAATTAATTATATTATAAAATTCAGGCAAAAAGTAGGGCCTGATTGATGCAGCTTTTAGTCTCTCAAGTAATACTTTATAATGAGTTAGTTTCTTGGATGTATGAACAAGACAGATTCTTGAATTGCCTGATTTTTGCCATTACCATGTAACAACAATTCTAAAACTAAAGCTAAATTAAAACTTACCATGGTTTGGTCCATACACAATAGCAACAACGGAAAGCGTAAGAATTATCTTCTTTCGAAGATTTCCATCTCTTTTCTTAAATGCAACAACTGCTGTTTCTTTAACCAGTGAAAAAACTTCGGTTATTTTAAACGGCTTTACCTTAAAACAATATAATTTCCCAGTAAATATTTTGCGTTCCACAATTATTTAATTATCTTCTTAATACTAGTAAATAAGATACTAAAGATAAAAATTATAATTGTTATTCATTAAAAATGCAAAGTAAATAGGTCTTAACTATGTGGGGTTTATTTATTATCACATATTTTAAGATAAAAAGATAACTAAACTATACCTTTTCAGTGCCGGGTTTTGTCCTTTTTTCCAAATAAATGTATCCGTATAATAAAGTTATTAAATAAATGAAGCCCGAAATAGTGAATACACCGTAGTAGCCCCAAATTTTCAATAAAATCCCACTCAGAGCTGTGCCTACTGGTATTCCAGCGGTTAAACACAAATTGACCAAACCAACACGAAAAGTCCGCGACTCAGGGGTTGTGATGTCACTTATATAACTAAACACACCAAGATACACCATGACCCATCCACCGGTTATTGACGGAAAGAACGCTTCCAAGAACATGGTCAGTTCCACAGATATCTCTTTAAAGAAATACGTGCTAAATATATTGCTTATACAAACACAAAACTCCCCAAACAGTGGCAGAAGAATGCACAGCTTTCTATTTCCAGTTCTGTCACTCCAAGCTCCCATAAATATGACGAGAATTGTCGGTAAAGACGTTTGTATCACACTCTTCCATGCTTCAATAGATGATATGACTGTCTGTACTTCTGCCTCGTAGGAGCTTAAATTGCCTCTCTTTTCGAGAAGGGCATCACATATTTCGTCGCCATAATCATTTTTGACACGACAAACTTTATCTAAATTGAGATTCTGTATCGCCAATTTGGACAACATTGAAGGAATAACGAGTCCAGCCAAAATAGGTTCCACTGATATGTTGGATTTGAGGAATAACAGTTTTTCAAAGAAAGTTTTGTTTTCTGCTTCATTCTTAGTTTCTATACCCTGTTTATTTTTGCCTAGAAGTTGTTCTTCAGGTTCTGGTGGTGGTTTTACGGTTGTCATAGTGATATCTTATTTGACTTTATTAATTTCGCTACAAACGCCAACAGCGTTTGATACGTTTTCGCTCCGAGTCGAAGATTTATCGTTTTCTTTGTCTTTGTTATCTGCGTCGATAGTAATAAAAGTATACCAACAAAACGGCAAAATGTTATGATAACATTATTTTTAGAAAAGGATGTTCTATTTATCATGATACTTATTTTTTTATACCCATTAACGCGGAGTTTTGCAGGATTTTCGTGCAATTTAAATTATTGTTGGACATGTACACGAAATTTGTTGTGATCAATTTCTAGTTTATTTAATGGTTTGCCCGATTGACCCGTTTTGTTGAGTATAATATTTTATAGGACCTACATAAAGTGTTGCAAGTTTTGTTCTTACTATGAGAGAACTTGAGAGAAGTACAAGAATTTTTTGTATTCAAAATACGATCACAATAGTTCTAAAGATCATATTGTGCTATTAAAACGAAGTCCATCTAAAATGAATTTCTCACAATGTATCTGCATTCAGATAATAAAATAAATACATACTTTAACCATTTTATTTTTCACCTTATTATTTCGAAGTTCATAAAAAATATATTATAGTTTTTATTTTCATTTCTACCTCTGCGAGTATACAACCTAAGATTCTGAGGAAAGTACTAGAATATCTAGATTCTGCAGTGCGGAAAATAAGCAACATAATATCCTAGTTTAATGGAAGCACATACAAACTGAAATGATATCGTTGTTTCGATATTTCTTCACTAAATTTCGCATAATAAGTTCGTGTCGAAATTCTGAATTTGTTAAAGAAACCCCTTTCAAAAACATATTTAAATAATCTAGATGTTTTTTATTGCTCAAAAGGATTTGACTTTTCTTTTGTTACGGTATAACTCAAAAACTGGTGACAGCATCATTCCGAGCTACCTAGGTCACGTTTATTTTTTCACCCTGCCACAGAATACATAATAGTAGCTAAACGCTACAGAACGGACACTCTCCGCCTCCCGCCAAAATTAAACACTTACCTCCCCCGCACGATCAGACATAAAATGGTCCATATTTTTCTACAGGGACGATACGCAACGAAGATTGACAACATTAATCAAGTAATTTTATTATTTTGGATTTGTGATTATCGTTTTTCGTAGAAAATGGTTAGATATTGTGCTGTTTACGGATGTATTTCATCAGAAAAACGCGAATTTTTTTTACGCTAGTCAAAAATGTGCCAACCATAAAGCGTTAACACACACATTTGCAGTCTCTACAGTGTGACCCTGTATGGAGTTTGTATGGAGTGTCCGGGGTGTGACCCTGCTTTAACTCGAGAAATGTTGAGTTAACCTATTTATTAATAAAATATAATATGTATTACGTATTGGAACACGCTTTATATAACTTTTATCATTATTTAACACTACTAATTACTATTTGTACAGGGTGTTTGTTTAGCCACTGTATCGACCATGAGCTGATAAAGCCACAAATAATATTATGCATTATAAAATAGACTTGCAGTGTAGTGAACAATAAACATTGATGATGGTTTTGAATGCTTGTCAGTATAAATTAATGACATAGTACGTTAGTACATCTAATAATATAATAATCGTAAAATTTTATATGTTCTAATTAATGTGGAGATAACGATTGTAGGCTTTATGAGGTTCAAGAAGGAAATTTATTATTTAACACACACTATGATCAGATTATGGATAGATAAATAATTTTGGGATAAACTTACGTGCATGTTAAAAAAAACTATTACTCAATTTTAAAATTAGTTTATTTGTAAATCATTTAAAAATACATTTATTTATTTATTTATTTATTTATTTATTACGCCAAACCAACAGTAAATACATATAAATCATTGCAAGCTTAAATCTAGAAGTATATAAATGGTAAGGATGTATCTACCAATTATAGGTAAGGACAATTCATTTAGAATATCGTAAACTTACTTAAATTGTACCAACTAAATCAACATAGCGTTTCTTATGTTAATTTATTTTATGACTAACGTAACTATATTTAAAGAAATTAACAATATTTTTAGAAAAAATAGAATACGAATCAAAGCAAATATCCACCAAATTAGGCTGAGATGCACACAAGACATTAAACTCACTGCACATTCTATTTATAGGCGAGTTTTTACCAACATTGTTTCGATACAGCGGGAGATCAAAAACTCTAGATATAGGAAGACGGGGTATTTTACTAGGCACTGTAAACCTAATTTGCTCTAATATTTGTGGACATACAATAATACCTCTAATTATTTTGTATAAAAACAAGATATCCCTTTGTTGCCTACGATTACGAAGAGATATCATATTGAAGAACGCTAATCGGGTGTCGTAAGGATTTCTATGAGATATACCTGGAGAGATAAACGCAATGTGCCGGGTGAACTTACGTTGAATATTTTCAATACGTTGAGAATGCACTGAATAGAGGGGACTCCAAACCACACTGGCGTATTCTAGTTGGGATCGTACTAATGAATTAAAAAGAGACAGTTTCGTTTTTACACTAAATGATTTGGTATTTCTTTTTAAAAAGCCTAACTAACATTTGTGACGATTTTTTTACAACTGTATTAACATGAGAACAAAATTTTAATTCACTATCAATAAGAACCCCTAAGTCACGGATTTCATTACATTCACACACAATATCTTTGTTTATAGTATAAATTGCTGGTGTACGTTTCTTTCTCCGGGTTAACATAATTAAGAAACATTTCTCAGCATTCAGAACCATATTATTGTCAATGCACCACTCTACAATTCTATCCAAATCTGATTGCGTTAATGATACGTCATGTTGAGATTTGATCGTTTTAAATATCTTGAGGTCATCGGCGAATATAGAGAAGCTACAGTGGTAGATAACGCGACTAATATCGTTAATGTACAAGCTGAACAATATCGGTCCTAAATGAGAACCCTGTGGAACTCCGGAGGATGAGGTATAAGGATGAGACTCATATCCTTTTACAGTAACGATCTGTATTCTATTTTTTAGGTAAGAACCAAACCAACATAACAGAGAACCATATATTCCATATGATTCGAGTTTAAGCAATAGGAGGTCGTGGTTAACTCTATCGAATGCACTCGAGAAGTCAGTGTAAACACTGTGGACCTCATTACCTTTATCTATCTCTCCAGATATATGTGAGATATACTCAACCAGATTAGTTTCCACAGATCGTCCCTTAAGGAACCCATGTTGATTTGAGTTAATGAAGCAAGACGTGTGGCTGGTAATTATAGGACATAGGAGAGACTCAATCAACTTGGCTAAGCAAGATAAAATAGAGATAGGTCGATAGTTTCGCACATTGTCGGTGTCGCCTTTCTTATAGACAGGCACAATTCTGGCCTTCTTCCACTCAGAAGGGAAAGTACCACTGTCTAAGGAACGATTAATAATCTTACTTATAGGTAAGGCCATCACGACATAACAACGTTTGAAAAATAGAGGTGGAATACCATCCGGTCCGCCGCCTTTGAATGAGTCTAAATGTTTCAATTTTTTCGCGACCTCTGCTTCAGTAAATTGCAACTTACATAACATCGGAATATTACAGCTAGAAACAGGTAATACTGGATTTGTAGGAGAAAAATTAGTAAAAACTGAGGAAAACTTCTCCGCGAATAGATTTGAAATATCAGGCCCACTTTTCGCGATTTGATCATCTAGGTACATACAAGAAGGAATATTAGATACATTTTTGCGCTTAGAGTTCACAAACTTCCAGAAATGTTTAGGGTTAGATTGAATATTTTCCTCAAGATTACGTTTATATTTGCTCAGACAATCATCGAGTAGTTTGTGAGCACGCTCTCTTACAATATCAAATTCTAGTTTGTCTCGGGGATTATTAAATTTTGTGAACTTCAAGCGCAATTTGTGTTTTTCTTTCAATAGCCTTATAAGTGCATGACTGTACCATGGTGGATATTTACTTTTGACAGACCAACGTTTCGGAACAAATTTATTTATAACATTATACAATACATCATAAAATCTCTCAACCATTGCGTCAACATCTATACAATTATTAAAAACATCAGTCCAGTTAATCAACTTTAGATAACTTATTATTCCCGGATAGTCAGCTTTGTAAAAATTTAAATGTGACTGACTACGAGCGTGAAGGTTTTTATTTTTTGAAAGTGACAGCGTGACGACTAATTGAGGATGGAATGGATCAAGTTTACTGAGAATATCAGTAGGCTGTGATACGTGAGCATTTGACATGTTAGTTATAACAAGATCCAAAATCTTACCATCCTTATTGGGGATTGTATTAAGCTGATTAAAATTATTAACAGACATAAAATCAATCAAACAGTAACCCAAGGAATTTTGAAAGTCAGAGGGAGTTGGAAAATAATTGTCACCCTGTACAGTCCATTTAACAAATCCCATGTTGAAATCACCAATAATAATTATATCATCAAAATTATCAGATACCAAGTTATTTATGTTATCTAAGTAATTACTTAAGGTAAGTAAATTTACAGGTGGTGGCAGATATACCGCACAAATTGCAACTTTTAGACATGATCTGTTGTTATCATTACTAGTAACTTCTACAACCACCCATGAATCTTCAGCAGCACAAGTTTTTGATTTCCATTTAGAAACACGGTAGGAGTTTAGATCATTTGAAACAGCCACCATAACACCGCCACCGTCAGATTTAGATGAACTAACAGAACTGTTACGATCGTTACGATAGACTGTGTATCTATTACTATCAATGAACTCACCATTATGGATTTTAGCGTTTAACCAGGTTTCGGTAAATATGATTACTTCATAATTACAAAGTAGAATGTTACTATAGACAGTGTTCGTTTTTGTTCGAAGCCCTCTTACATTCTGGTAATATATATCAAGCATTATAGTATATTAAAACTCTACAACATTCACATAGGTTAATAAACTAATAATATTAATAAATGGACTTATTTAAGAGCTTTAAGACTGTCATCATTACGTATTGTTAAGACCTGGCCAAACTCGTGTTTCCGAACAAATATCTTAGCGTTTCTTATCCACACAAATCTGTATCCGAGCTCCTTAGCCTTTTGTCGTGTAGCGGCATGGAGTTGTTTATTTGCCGGAGTTAGGTGCTCTGATACAAAGACGGGAGACTTCCGCCCAGCGATACCTAGATGCTGCGATGAGAGCTTGTTTTCAGGATTATTTTTGTTGTATTTAGAAACGGCGGCTAGTACTGTATCACGAATGCGAGTACTACGTAGTTTGGCTATAACAGACCTAGGACGGCTGCTATCCTTATTGTACTTAGCAACTCTGGTTACGTGCAGAATATCACTGTCATCGAGTGGCGCCCCCACAGTTTTCGCTAGCTGGCCTAGGGTGTTAGACAGAATTTCGCCCTTGTTTTCAGGAATACCGTTGATTTCGATGTTATTTTCACGAAGCTGCTGTTCGACAATATGCAGTCTTGTGCCGAGATCAAGAACGGTGGACTTTAGTTTATTATTCTCATTTTTTAATTCATCAACTAAGACGTTTCTTTCATCCAACGATGTTTTCAGTAACTCAAATTGTGCATTGAAAAAATTTAGCGATTCTTTAAACGATGAGATTTCGTGTTGAATGCTTTTAAGCTGATCGGATACCATATTTCCCATAGTTACATTGAGAGATTTGGATAACTCCTCCTTTAATATATCCCGCAAACAACCTTTAGTAACATAGTCATTACTGTCAGCTTCAGAGTTGAATGAATTTTTACGCTGGCCTCTCGTACGCATATTTATAAATCCTTCACCAGATGCAGAAGTTTGAGTGATATTTTGAGTGTCAATCAACGACTCAGCTTTCGACATTCTCATCGGCGTATTTGTATTATCGCATTTTGGCTGTTTGCACACACATTCAGGACATATCCAATTATTTTTCTGATCAAGGTTCATGTTGTTATGGAATGCCTTAGATGTCACATTCGCACATTGAAGATCGTATTTTTTTCTGCACGACGAACATACCAAATATTCTCTATTACTTATTGTATTAGTGCAAGCCGAACATTTATTTCTGGTACTTGACATTGTTAATATATATTTTGTTATACAATGGAAATACTATAGCAACTCCAAGCAGTATCAATAATAATATAATAATAAGAATTCAGCCGATTTGCAGTGCAGAACGCTGTGGCGGTTGAATGCAGAACGCTGTGGCGGTTGAATGAAAAATACATGAATGGATATACAATTTTGGGTTGTAAATCGAATTACTTATATTTTCAATTTTTTCCATTTCACAGTGTTGCCTATCGCGAAATCGAAAAACAAACAAAAAGTTTGAGTTAGACAAAAACAACACAAACAAAAGCCTTTGTCAGGCTGAAGCTCCCTTGTAGCAGTGAAGCTTCCGATATTTTATGGGTTTACAAGTTCATAGCATTTATAAATGTCTTGCTATCTTACTTTGTAGATTTTGGAACAGATATTCCCTCCATATTTAGATCCTCCTTCTATTTAAGTCTGTTGAAAAATATAACTAAAGTTTTTAGGTTACTATGTAAACAAAAAATATAATATTACAAGTTGTGCCGTGCAGGCGATCCGCAAAATCAGGTATTTCTAAAGCTCATGTTATATTCTGGTAGCTACATCACTGCCAAGTATCATCTAAATCCGCTCAGTGGTTTATGCGTAAAATCAACAAACATACATACATCGTCACAAACTTTTGCAATTATAATATAAAGTATAAAGTAAGATAAGATTAACACAATACACTTGAGAATGTAATATTATCCAATCATGCTTAGCGTCACTATTTTTATTACTAATCATTAATTATTTTGAAAGTAATTGTTATAAAATTGTAGACACATTTTCTTCAGCATTCCCTACGTCAAAGTTAGATAAACATAACATAGTACGCTCCTCCTTGGTAAGTCCAAACGATAACAAATAAATTATAATATTTTATTGTTTGTCTGGGTTTTATATATAAAAAAGGGCCTTTTAAAAATTAAATTGATAAAAGTATAAGATTTTGAAAACAACAATATTAAATATTATGATGTTTGTTGTCGCTTTTCTCAAAAATATCAATAACAAACAGTACATTATTTAAAAATAATTTAAACTATTCAATGCGGTAGAGCTCACATAAGTAAATAAAAAAAAGTAGTTTTTCTTATCTTATTTTTCTATACTCATAATTTTAATACTTATCACAATAACTGCTTGCTTGTGTTAAGATTTTAAAAGTTACTTTGTAGTACAATGACTGACAACATGTTAAATGGAATTTAGGTTGACGACTAAAATATGGATTTGTAGAATTTGAGTTTATTTTAATTAACCATATTTTGAATGTAATCTTTCATACGGTGGAATACATTCGTATCAATTCATTTATATTATTACTTAATAATTAAAATATAATAAGACATAGTCATTTTTTCAAATTAGTTAAATTAATAAGAGTAATTTTCATTAATTTTAAAAAGGAGTTACGAACCCCTTTTTTATTTTAAGGCAAATGTAAAGGTATAATTATTGATAAAATCACATAGGTACTTACAGCTTGCATAGCTATAAAATATTTATTGTTTCGTATATATATTTATAACATAGACTTAATAATCTAAAATACAATTAATATTTTTTTGTAAAATCTTCACACATTTTTTTTATATACAGCCTTATAATATACGCATTTAATAATAATATTCAGCATTTAATCTAAATAAATTCTTAAATAATTAAACTCAACTATAATTATTATCAATATAAGATTTTATTATTAAAATATTATGTAACAAACCAAATGTGTCTAAACCTATGAAATATCTATACTACTTATCACTGTATATTATTTTTAGGGTTGAGATCGGGCTCGAAAATATTTTTTTTTACTTATTATATTTTATTTTTAAAATTTAATACTAACCTTTAGACAAAAGAAGAAGAATCACATGTTATAAGAGAATATTATATTATTTCAAACTAAAGGAAAATAAACATAGTAATCACTGTCGCCAAATAACTCGTTTTAAAGATAAGTATATTTTTAATGCTGGGTAAAGAGCGGTCTCTATTGTCGCTTGTGTTTTATTCATAATATTTATGTCAAACTACTCAATTGATCACAAATCAATTAAATATATTATTATCTAATAGCTGTGCCCCGCGGTTTTACCCACAGTGCTCCGCTCCTGTTGGTCTTTCGTAATGATAGCCTTCGTCGATAAATGGGCTATCTAACATCGAAATATTTTTACAAATCGGACTAGTCTTTCCTGAGATTAGCGCGATCAAACAAACAAACAAACTCTTCAGCTTAATAATATTAGTATAGATTAAAACTCGACTAAATGTGGGTTTTCCTAAATAATTTTACTATCAGCAATTTCTATGCTTCCAATTAAAGATTCCTTCCTTTCTGTAGAATTGGGTGCTACGTCTTTACCCATCTCTGATTTGTCTGAAACATTCTCAGCTTTTTGCCTTCTTATATCTTTCTTGTTCTGAATATAAAACCACCTAGAAATATAAATAAATAGTTTTTTAGCTAAAATTATATTTGTCGATTTTGCTTTGGTCACAGAATAATGACTAGTATACAGAATTATAACTAGTAGATACTTTGGCCCGTGCTTTGTCGCTGTGTTGTGCTTGTATAACTAAAATATGTGGCCTATGATTTCCTGTGGGTCTGTCCAGACTATAATTGATTTACGATATGGATATAATAAAATAAATAATACACCCGGAAAGAGATTAGAGATATAAAAGGAACCCAAATGTATGTTTTTTTACGAAGATAAAAAAATAGGTGACCGATGCGCGTGGCCGCGCGTTTAAAGTAGGTGCAATTTGACATTTGCAGAATCCGACCTTAATTACATCTTTATTCGAAATTATTGTTAGTTTTTTCGAAATTATTGTTCTGTCGGTTGTAACGTGAGAAATTTTCACACGAAATACCAAATTTGTCTATTATTTTAATAAGTAAATTACATTTTGCGCTCTGGAATATTTAAAATAATTATTTTTCTCTAATGGTACCTCCCTTTTACGAATAAACAATCAAAAAAATCGGTGCAGTCATTTTTGTTTTTATCGCGAACAGACAGACCAAAGTCCTATGCTATGACTTTGTTTTATTGTACTAAGTAGTGATATACTTTAACTATTTTGAGTACTACATAAAGGTATAACAATGCTATTCCCTATAATTTTTCCTACAGTCTCAAGAATATTTCTTTAAGAAGAAGGTTACTGGAGTTTCCCAGAACTATTTGACATACATTCTTATATAAAACGGTTTTTCCATACTCACACGAATATCGATATAGCTGGAAATGTTAGCACCGTGCTGCAATAATACACAATAGAGACGTCAACTTTTAGCGTCATCATGTAAATCATTGAATACGCTGGCCCGAATACCATTGACGTCACCACTTCTAATAGATTGAAGATCGAAATGTTTTTCCCTGGAAAACAAATTTCAGATTATTTTTTTGATGCTTACAATGCCATCTAGTGCCAGGCTTTGGAAAACTTGCTCTATGTAACAAATATTCTGGTTAAATTATGGTTCAGAAGTGCCTTTGAAGTGTATTTGTTGAAAACAAAATTATAAGTTTAATCACTACTTAATATTACGCAAAATGAACTCCTGTCTGTCCGTCTGTCTGCCTGTCAATCTCTTTTTCACGCCTTAACCTAGCTTCCTAACTGATTTGCAAGATTTAGATCTGAGAAAGGACATATAAAAGTTTTTATCCCGGAAATCCCAAGGGAACAGCAACTAAGCGAGTTTTCGTTTGATTACGCGTGCGAAACCGCGGGCTGAAAGCTACTATATACGAGTCTATAACATATTCGTGATATCAGTTGAGAACAAAGCTTTATTCTAGTAGGTATATTAATAATTCAAGTATTCGTAATACTTGACGCATTTAAGATGTAACATTATAATCATTGATATAGTCCATCTTGAACCACATTACATCATAGCTCGATATCTATCTATACATGCATTCATAAAATCATAACAATTTAATGAAATTTATCTTACATACCCAATTCATCACTTTTGGCTAATTTAGATGATATCGATCTTAGTGCTGTGAAGGATGTTGCATTAAATGTCTCGACGGCAATGGCTGGAAGAATTTTAATTACTTTTATAATAACTACTGGACGAATTCTAATTCTAATCATATCTTAATACTATTATAAAGGCGAAAGTTTGTAAGGATGTATGGATGTATGGATGTATGGATGTTTGTTACTCTTTCACGTAAAAACTACTGAACCGATTACAATGAAATTTAGCACACATATAGAGGGTAACTTGGATAAACACATAGGATAGGTTTTATCCCGGAAATCCCGCGGGAACGGGAACGATGCGGGTTTTTCCTTTGAAAACGCGGGCGAAGCCGCGGGCGGAAATCTAGTACTAAATACATTCATTTATATTTATCTGAAAGACTTAGCAATTTTATCTACTATTTAGTGGTTGACGCGTGAGCGTAACACCGAGGGGTCCTGGGTTCGATTCCCGGCGGAGACGAAGAAAAAAAAATGTCTCGGTCTGGTAGGACACAGAAGGCTGATCACCTACTTGTCCCTAAAGAAAATCGATCTGTGAAACAGATGCATCTGCCCCTTACCCCACTTGGGGACATGGGAATTCACTTTATATATTATTAATAATAATAATATAGATCTCTATATAAATAGAGATCTATATTATAGAGATGTATAATGGAAATTGTCTATTGTAATTGAAAATACAAAGTAAATTCAAAGATATAATAAATTTATTATTAGATATAATGTCATCTTTTATTTTGGGACATAAAAAATATATTTCAACAGATTAATTCAATTATTTAATACCCGGGATTATACGTTATCTTTATTAAAATAACGAAGCTTGAAATAAGATTGATATATTCTGTCGTCTAGACAAAAGATAAACCAAAAATAAAATACATAAAAATTAAAGAATTAAAGTATTAATAATCGATCAAGTGCAAGTCGTACACATATTTACATAGATACGTAGTACACTTGCCACTATCACTTTTTTTGTTTATGTAGTGTCAATAAAACTGCATATTCTCTGTAATCTTCAACTATCTGACTATCGCAGTTCATGAGATACATTTTTTTCAACATACGGAGAGATACTTAATTTCTCTCTGTATGTTCAATGGAAGAAATCGCTATTTAGCGATAAAACCGCCGTTTTTTACAATAATATATCCTAGGTAAAGTCGTAGTATTTGTAATTTATCCAGGTAGAGCAATAAAGCATAAATAGATAAATAAAGAAACAAATACTGAAAAATAAAGTGACCCATACTCATACCTAAATACATTTGCAGCGAGGTCCTAGCTTGACTAGCAGCTAAGCCTCCCATAAGTTTGCTGACAGTTGAAATAATTCCAAGAGTCGCGTCGCTCCATTTCCATCTCCTACTAAATATACTAACAGATATAAAGGCACCTGGAACAAAACATAGAGCTCAGAATCAAGATAGATATGCCTCTGTTTGCCTCTAAAGTGCGTCTGTTTTGTAAATATGTCTATACATCTCAACTTCGATCTGACAACGATTGTGTTGATGTCTTACCAAATTTGAGATCATATTGATATATGTTACATACTGTATTATGTAATAGTTCGCATGTAGTGATTTCTTGTAACTATTGAAAGAAACATACTAAAAATTGTGTACTTGTTTCTACGAATGGCTTCTTACGAAAATTGAGCAATCTATTCGCTTATAACTCACATGTAATATGTCGTCTTCAAATATTTAGATACCCAAATCGGTTTAATATTGTAGATCAATTAATAATATAGTACACAAGTGCTTCTAAATAGTTATTGTGCACGTAGTTTTTGCAACCATAGACATTAAAAATACAGATGAAAAAGACATTTTTTATTTAGATGTTCTTACCGAGTGCATGAAGACAAATGTAGAATGTATTATAGAAACTGTATTTCATGGCATCCCAATTAAATCTGTACCTCGTAAACCAGTACCTTACTGTGAATTCACCTGGAAGAAAAATATATTATAGTAGTTATCTTTAAAATAAAAAAGAATATAAACTGTGCAACGGACACATTTAAAAACGTTGCAGATGAGTTTGTAATCACAGCTGTAATGCAATCTATAATGCAATTTAGTTAAAAAATAAAAAAGTTTATTTCTTTGGGTAATTATATCAAATCCTGCATAAAGTTTGTATCCAGTCTCGAATTATATCAGTACTATAGTGCAGAAAACACTAGGCTTTTGAATGACTGCACCGATCTAAATGATCATGCGTATATCATGCCTGTCAGTCGGCAAGTATGCATGATGGAATAGTGCATAGAACACTTTCAATTTGTTCATGACATCTATCTAAATTATCATGCGAGCATGTTAGTCGTATTTGTAGGATAGAAATCAATAGAAATTGTCGACATGTCGACATGTGGCGACGGCTGAAGTTGCCTCTGCCGTTCACAACTTGCCGTTCGTGTGTTACAACTCTAAGACATAATATATATTTAAATTAGGATAAAAAAACATGTTGTTGTGACATGACGTTATTTTAAGATAAGAAAACGCCGCGCATTCGTTACGTTGATTAATTTTTGTAAATATTTATTGTGATCTTATGGATATCATTTCTTACTTACCATACATTGGACCGTAAACAAAAGCTATAGAAACCAGAACTAAAATTGATTTTGTTCGTCGCCGATTGGGACCCTTTTTGAAAACTACCTTCAGAGTATCCATCACGTGTTTAAAATTGAAGAAGGACCTCAAGAAATTGCACAAGCCTTTGTCTTCCTGTAATTTATTTTAAAATTTTATAAAGATTGTTTTTTTTTGTATGTGTAAATTGAAAGTAACCGAAACTTACATTCTTCTTTTCCATCTTAGGCCTTTCAGGATCTTTCATACAGAAGAAACCATGGCATAAACTAAAAATATACAACAGTGAGCTGAACGTAAATATTCCATAATATCCAATTCTATTGAGCAAAATTCCACTTAAAGCATGACCTATGGGAGAACCGACAGTGAGACAAAGGTTCGCTATACCAACTCTAAACGTCCTAGACTCTTCACTCGATATTTCACTAATATAACAAAATGCTCCCATGTAAGTAGCTATCCAACCTCCAGTTATAGCCGGGAAAAAAGCCTCAAAGAACATCGTTACTTCAACTGGCAGTTCATAGAAGAAATACGTATTGAGAAGATTACTTAAACACATAAGCAAGTCCCCCACTATTGGCATAAGAACGCAGATCTTTCTTTTCCCGGTTCGATCGCTCCATGCGCCTAAGAATAATATCAGGAAACTTGGGATCGCTGTTAGTATGATGTTTTTCCATGCTTCCATAGATGCAACAAGTGTTTGTACTTCGATTTCCTCTTGTAGATATAATCCTTTCTGGGCGATGAGTGCGTCGCAAACGTTTGAGTCATAATGAAGATTAACTCTGCACGCTTTGTCCAAATTCAGATTTTGGGTCGCAAGTCTGGACAGTGATCCTGGAATAACGTAGCTGATTAGAACTGGTTCCAGTGTTATGTTCTCACGTATGTACGCTATTTTCTCCCTTAACGTTTTCTTTTTCACTTTATCAGGTTGGGTTTTTAAGGGCGCTTCTTCATGTTCGCACATTCTGCTGGTTGTATCGTTATGAGTGATGATAGTGGTTATTACAAGTTCAAACTATTTTCGCATTGTAAATATTTGTTAGAAAGCATTAATGATGCAACGTTATCGCTGTGTAAATTATTGCATTACATTTTAAAATGCTGAATAAATATATTATACTAGCTGTGCCCCGAGGTTTTACCCGCATTGCTCCGTTCCTGTTGGTCTTAGCGTGATGATAATTATAGCCTATGTGGCCTTTTAGAATTTTTCCAGTCGTTCCTGAGATTAGTGCGTTCAAACAAACAAACAAACTCAACAGTTTTATAATATTAATTAAGGAATAGTATGGATTTTATAACATATAGTATATCAGTTCGTTATCTTATTTCTCATGTTTATTTAATGTATGTCGTATGGAAAATTATGGAGCTATTTATGGATGAGGACTTTACCTCTAACTTTGAGGTCGTTGAAAGAAGTTGCAGCAAAATCTTTTGTAACCGGTTGTTTTTCAGTCGATTACGTTCATTTCCTTGTGAATAGTGAAGCAAATTGCTGATAGTTTTCGGATTTGGTTAACAGGCTGCAATCGTCATGCAATCGTATTTTGCATAGACGTCAAATTGGAGCAGCTGTGGTGGAATAATCACTAGTCCCGTTTTATACAGCTCTGATAGAACAGTCTGCTTAATTTAGATTTGCTTACAAATACTATGATAAATGAAATATAGAACTATTATATTTCAACTTATGTAGATTGGAAATGGTAACTTTCTAAATGCTTTAAACAAAAAAATTGCTTGATGTTCGATGTTGTTTAGAATCTAATCATAACTTGGAAGTAGTACCTACCAGCTACCACGTGTAAAAGCACTCGACTAATTAGGTATTTGTTAAATGCAATACGCAGTAGGTACTTCTTAAAGGTGTCGTACTACAGTAATAACTGTGTTCGCTGCATCATTCTATATATTTTTATCGTTCTATCGTCGCATTGTTTTGAGCTAATAATGTTATTTTTGTTTTCGGTTTCGGTTTTATACTCACTTTTTGGTACACAAATATATAAATAGACTGAAATAAAATCAGTGAAAGCTTACTCACGCAAAGCTTATCTGATGATTTGCAAGAGGGTAAAAATTATAATATAAAGTAACTATAATAACACGTATTTATTGTTGGTTCCACCGAGATAAAAACAAACCTATCTAAAATATAGCTTTCTGTTGGTTGACGAACTTATAAAATCGGTTTTGTAGATTTTGTGTTTTATGATTTATATAGCAAGAAACTCTTTGTAAATGGCGGTGCAAATAGGTTTTGTAAGCGATGAATTATAACTATGAGGGCTTGTTTTAAGATATGATGATAGAGTGATTTATCACTTTAATTAATAATATTATATGGTAATTTAAACTGACAGATATAAAGTAGGGTGGAGTGATATTGTATGAAAGAATTTTTTTTTTGTTTTTTTCAAATGGCATAGCGACAGAAAGGTGCCTTTTAATGAGTGAATTCAGCATACAAAATATTGTTTACGTGTCTTGATGTTTTGAGGTGCCCCAACCCAATTGAAAATTAGAAAAATATGATTTTTTAGCAAACTTTGATTTATTTTTTAATCACAGTATTTTTATGGCCTTCAAGTCTATTTTAAATAACAAACTTATTTGAGATACATTAAATAATAGCCTGATAAGTTGTTTTAACGTTTTTCATTAATGAAAATTATATTATAGAGGAATGAAAATATCAGAAATAATTAATTATTTAGTACTAGCTGGGCTTCGCGGTTTCACCCGCGTGGCTCAGCTCCTGTTAATCTTAGCATAATGATATAATATAGCCTTTAGCCTTCCTCGATAAATGGGCTATCTAACACCGAAAGAACTTTTCAAATCGGACCAGTAGTTTTTGAGATTAGCGCGTTCAAACAAACAAACTCTTCAGCTTTATAATATTAGTATAAATTATAATATTAGTATATATAAGGATGGTTTTTTTTTTCAAAACTAGGCATTGGCAGTCGTGATACTGATACTCTTGCCATTATAAAACCATTTTGTTTACTTTCTCAACAAACTGCACTTGAAGCTTCTGTCACCAATTTGATAATATGCATTACGGTCTGGGTAAGGCAAAGAAAATCTTTGATATTCTGAAACATGTAGTCAAACCGCTATTCACGATGTCTTTTAAGATTTATTCAGATAAATTAGAAGTCAGAGGCTCAGTGTTCTTACATTCTTGCCACATAGTTAAGTCGGTATAATCTTTTGAGCAAGTACAAGAGAGTTAAAAAAAATGCATTTGCAACTTCAAATATCAAAATATAACCTTTGGTACCGAGTGACAAAATACTTCAGTTATCTTTTCTTGTTCTTTTTTGTTCGTTTGTCGGTCTTGATAAGGTTTTAATAAGCGTCTATATTAATTTTTCATGGTGTGTCGAATAAGTTGTAGTACTCTGTTAAAGCTAATAGTGGGAAGCGATGCTTTTCGCCACACATAAAACATTTCCGTAGCTAATCTTTCGGATAAATTATGAATTTTGTTATTTTATCACGTTTAAATTCATATCTAATAAATAAGTAGGTAATAGTTTCTTAGCATCAGTATAAGTTGGTAATTGAGACACTGGGTACTTCTCTGGCAAACAAAATGCAGAACAACATATCGTTTGTCGTATTTTGACTTGCAACATTTTACTGTAACAAAGCGAAATTATAGATACAACTCACATCAAAAAATATATTAAATTATGATCTTAATTGTATTTACGTGTAAAATGTAATTTAGAAATATTACTAACATTAGTGTTATTTCCTTAACGGCACTGTTTAAAATCAATGTTTCCTACAATAAGAGTAAGCGCAAACGGGCCACCGACCAGCCTCTGGCATCCAGCGATAGCCACTTTTTTATATATTGAAATATTGTGTATTCTGTGTCACGTTGGCAACCAACGAGATAACACAGAATCTGATTTAGCGTTAATTTGTCAAAATTAAACTTTAATGATTTTCGACGAAATTTTTTGAATTTCTTAAAGTTCATGATGTTGGGGGCACCTCTTAATATATCATCTGCAAAGTATAATTTTGCATGCGTATTTAAGAGCAATAATGACATCTTTTTACAGGTATGCCGAAACGAAAATGAAAAAAAATATTTTTCACTCCACCCTAATATAAAGCCCTGCAGGATCTGTGAAACTGGATGATTAAAAAACTTCTACGTTTTTTTAGGGTTCCGTAGCCAAAATGGCAAAAACGGAACCCTTATAGTTTCGTCATGTCCGTCTGTCCGTCTGTCCGTCTGTCCGTCTGTCCGTCTGTCACAGCCGATTTACTCGGAAACTATAAGTACTACAGTGATGAAATTTGATGGGAATATGTGTTGTATGAACCGCTACAAAAATATGACACTAAATAGTAAAAAAAAGAATTGGGGGTGGGGCCCCCCATACATGTAACTGAGGGATGAAATTTTTTTTTTCGATGTACATACCCGTGTGGGGTATCAATGGAAAGGTCTTTTAAAATGATATAAAGTTTTCTAAAAAACATTTTTCTTAAAGTGAACGGTTTTTGAGATATCAGCTCTCAAAGTCGTAAAAAGTATGTCCCCCCCCCTCTATTTTTATAACTACGGGGTATAAAATTCTAAAAAAAATAGAGGTGATGCATGCTAATTAACTCTTTCAACGATTTTTGGTTTGATCAAAGTATCTCTTATAGTTTTTGAGATAGGTTGATTTAACTGTAATTTATTATATTTGCTGCTACGGAACCCTTTGTGCGCGAGCCCGACTCGCACTTGGCCGGTTTTTATATTTTGACACAGATATTTCATTCATAAGACTTCTTTGGGTGGTGTTGAAGAATAAAACAAAATATAAAATATTTTCATGTATTTATTTAACAGACTCTCGTCTAAAAAATCGCACTATGATTGAGCAAAATAACACAGCGTGAAATGTACAAAATTTAATCTAGTTTTACAACAAAATAATACTACGATTACAAAAAAAAATATATAAAATCAACAATTTTAATACACTTTCAAAGAGTTCACAAGAGTTTTTATATTGTCTACTTCGTATTACATTCACGATTACATTTTGTTTTCAACTAAATAAAATCGACATTAAATAAATATACATATAAACATTTTTACTAATAACAATTTTAGATACATATTCACCTTATATTTTAAAATAAATGTACAATGAAGTACAATGCTTAATTTTTAATTAACATTATAAAGAACATAAAACTCTACGTATATTATGTTATTTTGGCAACAAAGATTTTAATATACATATATTATATCATTTGTTTGAAACAAACTTTGCCCATGCATGACAATAATATATTATTTTTATTAATTATATTCAGAACTTAATCCGCCTTGCAGAGCTCGGTGACACCAAACTACCATGTTTCGAGGTTATTATATACTAGCTTTCCGCCTGCGGCTTCGCCCGCGTTTTCAAAAAAAACCCGCATAGTTCCCGTTCCCGTGGGATTTCCGGGATAAAACCTAGCCTATGTCACTCAGAAATGATGTAGCTTTCCAACAGTGAAAGAATTTTTCAAATCTGCCAAGTAGTTTCGGAGCCTATTCAATTCATACAAACAAACAAACAAACAAAAAATCAAACCTTTCCTCTTTATAATATTTGTATAGATGTATAGATTTAACATTTTATTAATATAACACAATTTCATAGCCTAAACAAATCTCGTTCATCTTATAACATCCTTTAGATATTTACATTCGTTTCGATTATTATTTATGTTTTATTCAAAGTTTTCAAGGGCTCACCTTTTTCTTCTGCCTTCTAATAATGTAATTTTTAAGTCATTGGGTATTTCCCTCGATGAGAGTTGATAAGTATTATGAAATCTCAAAATATCATATCGCCGTAGTATCGCTATTAGTACGATAGCGTTTAGCGTTTTGTGGTACGAGAGTTACATATTGCCAGTCAGTCAATCATCATCATCAGCCCATATACGTTTCCACTGCTGGGACACGGGCCTCCTATGAGGGTACAGGCCATAATCCACCACGCTGGCCAAGTGCGGGTTGGCGGATGACACATGTCGTCGAACTTTTTAATTCTTCGACATGTCGGTTTCCTCACGATGTTTTCCTTCACCGTTTGAGCAGTGGTAATGTTACAACATGCGCAGATAAATTGAAAAAATCAATTTATTTCCTGCGCGCTCGCCTGGTCTCGAACCCCGGACTTATCGATTCGAAGTCCGAGGTCTCACCACTGAGCCACCACTGCTCTCCGTCAGTCAGTCAATAGTACCACCAAAATTTGCTCATAATTTATATTAAGTTTTCATCCCATTTTGTCAATTCTCATCGAAAATTAGAAGACAAGGAAAGTCCAGTTTGCCCAGAAATTTCCTTTTATTATTATTCTAATGCACTACGCTCCTTAGACTATAATTATTTCGCTATTCAATTAAGTTTACCTTATATATTACAGGAATATTTACAATCGATATTATAAAAGTTAAAAATCATACAAAAAAAAGAAAAACATTAAACTATGTCGTGGAAGAAATTCGTTGTAAATGGTTGCTTTAAATAGGATAGATTTATTCATATATAAAATATAGTAAATTAAATAACCCAGTGAAATAATGTTACAAGTCGTTAAAATATTACGTTAGAATTAATAAATTACACAACCATTACAATTTTTTGATATTATTATTATAACATATTATTTTGACATTATAAAATGAGCATTAAAATTAATAGTGGGATGACATTTAATTATATTGGCAATTTGTTAAGTATTATTTAAACGCAAAATCAAACATTTAATTCATAATATTAAGCCTTTTATAACAGTCAAATTATACGAAGTACCTATTTATTTTATTTGACGTCCTAATTCATGTATTTTTTGTAAAAAATGTATCAAATAAATAGAAATATGGATGGTTTTTAAATCATTTTATCATCATATTATGAATTGATTTGCTAAAAAAGTCGTCTTTTTTTTGTTTTAAGTACCAAGACCAGCAAAAATCGGATCAGATTATCACATTCCTTATATTTTTAAACAAATTATACAGTAAAAATAGTTTTTTTTTCATTGTAAATTATATTATTTTTCTTCGATAGTCTGTCTAATTGTTTTAAACTCTACAAATGAATAATAAGCATGTTGACCCTTTTACTGTGCTTTTAAGCATCCTTGCATATGTAGTTGTATTCTATCATTGAGTTTATTATCACATGTAATGACATCATAAGTTTTAGACAGGACATTTTAATGAAAAACAATACTATAACATGAGTAGCCGCATTACGTCTAGTTTCAGTTCTTGCAGTTTCTACGAAATACAAAAATTCAGTTTTTTCGATAATTTAAACATAAAATACGGTGTTCATTTCAATAGCTATATCACTAACAATGTTACCACAATGTCAAACTATCTTATTTACAGATCCAGAGCGCAGTTACTATACATCATCGCAGGATCCTGAAATTATAAAAAAACACAATTATAATCATGAAAAATTCACCTTGCACTTGTGTTTAAAGAATCACAATTAATTTCATGAAATATGTACTGTTTTTCTTGTAAGGTTTTAACTTATTAACAATTACTATTTTTGAATAAGTTTGAGAAACTTTGCTCGTAAAGATACAAAGATTGAGTATTAACAATTGCTGTTTTTGTAACTTGTCTTTATAAAGATATAAAGATTTCTCCTGGATAGAAAGACAGTTATTTCATTTTATATACATAATGAACTTGAACATATTCCAAAACACCATAACTGTGCATTTAGACAAAACGAATATAGAGCAAGAGCTAGAGCAAGAACATTCTTTCGTGATCTTTTAATGTCAACGATAACTCGTATTCAGTGTTGTTCAGTATTAGAACATTGCATAGAATCTTTTCGAACGCAATAAGAACGAAAGAATGCTCTACGCCTGTTTATACTATAAGAATTCGACTTAGTGGGGCTAGAATGAGAATCCGCTCGTTTGATCTAAATGCACCTTAAGAATTTACATTATTCAAATATATAATAATATATTTGGTCGAGGTGCATCTTATATATAAAAATGAATCGCAAAATGTGTTGGTAAGCGCATAACTCGAGAACGGCTGAACCGATTTCGATAATTCTTTTTTTATTATATTCCTTGAAGTACGAGGATGGTTTTTATGTAGAGAAAACGTAAACATGTACCACGGGCGAAGCCGGGGCGGACCGCTAGTTATTATATATTATTGAAAAATTATTGTTATCAAAATTATTACATATGTCATATAATGGTATATTTACCTTAATGTATCAACTGCGCTGAATGTAGAGCATATGACTATGAGCGTGGCCGATGCTAGCAACCCTGAGAACAAACAGACAATTAATATTTTTTGATTTATATTAACAGTGATTTTTTGATAAGTTTTACTAACCTAACTTTGTTTAATTTACCTAAATATATAATATTTTATTCCTTTAACTCCTGAGAATAGCAATATTTTACAAATTCAAAATAGCAATGGCATTTTTAAATTGTCTCATGTATATAACATGAGACAATGATACCGGCCGGGAGATACTGACAAAATTATTTTTGTCGTACTTAGACCCCTGAAGAACCGCCATACTGGTATAAATGACCCAATATTTTATGTCATTATCTCCCGGCCTATTATAAACATTTTTGTTCTACAAGTATTCTGTCAATTTGCTCGTTAAAATTTATCTGCTTACAAAGTTTATGAATAAAACGTACAATTCGACATTGATGTAAATTTTTGATGAGATTAAAAATATAACTCAATGGAGATATAAAATATTGACATGAAAACCGAATTTATAACAACAATAACAATTAATATGAACGCAGTGCAATAAAATAACGACTGAGTACATAAGATTAAAATTGTGTTTTTAATGGATTAACTTTTAGTCGAAATTAATATACATTTTTTATTACGTATCTTTAAGTTTGAACAGTAATAAAAAGTATAATATTGTCTAAACTGGCACGAAAAAGTTTTTTAATCTATATATTTTTATCTGAGTAGGTATACCTACCCTCCAAAGTGGTACCGAAGAATACTTAATACTAGCTAATGCTAGTGGTACTTAAAGTTTTATTTTTGGATATTCGTTGAGATTAAATCTTAAAAGAAAGTTAAAAAAATAAGGATTGAATTTTTAATGGAGATGGGTTTTAACGCGTTAAAATTTTGTGGACGCGAGGTCATTCCGCGGAAAAGCTTATGCAGTAGGTATATTATTTTTTTGTTATAATTTTCATCCAAGAATTTTATAATTAATCTTCAATCGAAGGAGTTATACACACTTTTATTAAAGTTTTTACCGAAATTTTTTAATTTTTCTATTTTAACAATGTTGACTCAAAAATACATATAATTTTTACTAATGAACCTGATTTCAAACATCTTAATTAAATTATATGTTACTTATAAAGTAATAGATACAACCACAATACAACATTAATAATGAATATGTTATTTGATTACCATTTATTTAATTTATTACTAACCATTATTTATTTATTTCTAACCAACTCGCAATGACCTTCTAACCAAATAGCAATGTATGTACAATGTCCATAAAAACAAAACAACATTCCTAAAAAAACATGCAAGTACGTTTTTTCGTCCCGAAAATTCTTTCGTAACAAAATACACGTGGAGCATAAAACATCAAACGTTACAAAACCAATATTTTATAAAACTTAGTACATTATTTTGATAAAACTCGTAGGGTTCAGCCTGCGTTTGCAATGTAAGCGGAAAAAATGTAATTTTTTACGACATCACATTAGAAACCTCAAAAATAACAGTACTTCTCCGCTATTTAATGGATGTTATTATACATATAAACCTTCCTCTTGAATCACTCTATCTATTAAAAAACCGCATCAAAATCCGTGTCGTAGTTTCAAAGATTTAAGCGTACAAAGGGACACAGGGATATAGGGACATAGGGACAGGGAAAGCGACTTTGTTTTATACTATGTAGTGATGATGTACATTACGTGTTGTAGGTTACAGTTAAAACTCAAAACAGGTCAAAACTACTTATGCTCCAAAATTTAGTCAAAAGCTTTAATCGATTCTTTATTATGTACTTATCTCAATCGACGTTTAGAAAATTTCTATAGACATGAAACGATGCATCAAGTTTAACGTAAACGTAACGTAAGCATTTAAGATACATTTAAGCTGAATAAATAATGTACGATTTAGCTATGTAGCTATGTATGTACATACAAGGAAAAATATGCAATAAAATTGCAAAAAAAAATGGTTGTCTGTAAAGTCGGTTTACTGACGATAGTTGAACGTGACAACGTCCAATTGTGCTTTTTTGTCGCTCGTTCCACGCTCTCGCTTGCACTTGAAGCCTTGCATGGAACGCCTCAGAGCGAGGTAACGCCGCATGAGTCATGTTTTTTCGTGCGTGCAGCCGGCTCTATCGAATTATAAGACGTTGTCACGTCAAAAAAAAAAACAAAAAAAATCTGTTCGCAAAAAAATATACTTCAACCGTTTTTATAAATGTTACTAAATTAATAGCTATCAATTTGTATTTACAATGTGTGCAATAAACAAAAAATTGCAACAGAATTCCCATCCCTACGTCACGAAAACAGATAAAATAAGATCATGTTCAAATAGCGAATGTATGATAAACGCAAACACAAGGAATACGCAATAAATACTGCCGTATCTCTCTTATCTGTTATACAAGCAAGACGTACAAATAGGTTAACAATTTACTTGTTACGTAAATAAGTTGAGGGGATTAACTTTCAATAGCTTTGCGTGGAATGACTACTTAGTAGTTTTTTTAATAATATGAAAATATTGTTTTTTTTTTAATTGAGTAGTTTATTAAGTAGAGACGGGAATTATAATAACTTCTTAATTATATATAACTAGCTGTGCCGCGCGGTTTCACCCGCGTGGCTCCGCTCCTGTTGGTCTTAGCGTGATAATATATAGAACCTATATTACTCGTGGATAATGTAACTTTCGAATGATGAAAGAATTTTTAAAATCGGTCCAGTAGTTTATGAGCCTATTCATTACAATCAAACAAACAAATAAACAAAGTTTTCCTCTTTATAATATTAGTGTAGATACACAATACAATTAATATAGGTAAAGTTTTTTATTTAAATTTATATGCGTGTTACTTCGTGTTGGACCTAGGTTGTAACTCTCGTGTAGTTAATATCTTTTTCACGTCAAAGATTAAGAAGATAACATATAATAATAAATCAATTTTAATCCAATTAAAAATAGTTTTTAAATTTTATTACGATATGATAACATAAGGTATAAATTTAACACTTAAATTAATATGTGTAAAGAAAAGATTTTAAATATCGAATGTAAATATTAATTTCCTCATCCTTTTTCTTAATGAGAGCCAAATGTCAAAGATTAATTATTGCGAGTGCTTTTATACGACGTTTCTAATTAATCAGGTATGAAAAGATCAAACGGCCCTACGCGTAAAAATGATCTAATCTCGAATAAAAAGTTATCCCTCGAATTTTCCGGAACCTCCGTCTCTGTACCGTAAAAGTCTTAGACAAGGCAAGAAATATGAAAGGAAAGGATAAGCCTCACGCAATTTTGTGTAACTAAATCGCCGATCAAGTTTCAATCTAATTTAATATTTCTTCGCACGTGAGAACATTCATTTTATTTAAATTCATAATTCCTTTAAACCCACACTAAACCCGTTGAAAAACTGCAAAACCACCGCCATAACTCACATCCAATTTGCATTCACACTTGT
>CAJQZN010042885.1:61990-122243 GCA_907164685.1 Colias eurytheme
TAATTACGAAAATTTGGGATGAATCTCAATGTAAAATAGACGTTAGGTTTTTGCTTTAATGAAAGTGTTTAAATTTTAAGCGGTAATCGCTTGCTTCGTAGTGGAAATTTGCGAAAATTCATTCTAAGTTTTGTGGTGAGTAAATAGAGTCGAGGTTTTCAGTTAATTCTTTACTTACATGACGGGAGCAAGCGATTGTTTATCAAAGTTTAATTATTTATAAAATTGCAGTTGAGGTTTTTAATTAAATTATTTTAAACTAGCGACCCGCCCCGGCTTCGCACGGATGCAATGCTGATACTAAATACACTACAGAAAAACTGTGAACGTTGTATATAAAAACATAGCGGCCCGCTCCGGCTTCGCACGGGTATAAAATTTAAACTTTCTTTTTTCTTCTATTTTGTGTTTTCTTCTTGTGTGTGTGTACCTTTATCTAGAAATAAATGTCTTTTCTTTCTTTCTTTCTTTCTTTCAAAATATATAGCCGGGTGGCCGGCCGCGGCCGCAAACGCTACGTCCCACAATTTTTAAATCTGTAATATCTTCGAAAATATTCACTTAAATCATACGGTGTAAAAGGCCATATAGATCTATATTAAATGAACAATGTATTCAAGGTATTTCATTGGTTAAGGATTAATGCTGTATTGGTTAAAATCGCTTCTAAAATTAGCCATTATTTGTCGTAAAAAGTAAATGACAAAAAAAAGTTATTGTGGGTTATCCATAAGAGATAGACATATACCATCCCGGACTTTTCTGTAGACCTTTTCAATGTGTACAATACTTACAATACAATACAATACAAAATACTTTATTTAACACACACATAGGTACAGAAGATAAGAAAAAGAAAAGAGAAAAACATATAAGATAGGTACACATGTTAAATAGGCGGCCTTATCGCTTTCAAGCGATCTCTGCCAGGCAACCTTAATACATTATTTTGATAAAACTCGTAGGGTTCAGCCTGCGTTTGCAATGTAAGCGGAAAAAATGTAATTATTTACGACATCACATTAGAAACCTCAAAAATAACAGTACTTCTCCACTATTTAATAGATGTTATTATACATATAAACCTTCCTCTTAAATCACTCTATCTATTAAAAAAAACCGCATCAAAATCCGTTGCGTAATTTCAAAGATTTAAGCGTACAAAGGGACATAGGGATATAGGGACAGAGAAAGCGACTTTGTTTTATACTATGTAGTGATAGTGAAATAGAATTTCCAGGAATTCATTAAGTAATAAAAAAGTTTTAACAAAAGTGCCACTGAACTTTAAATAACTCGATTTATATCGTATTTTTTATTTCGTTGCTAAAATTTTCGTAAATTTTAACAAATTTCAGTTGAAACGATCCTTTATTCATGTTAAGAATCACTCACTTGAGACCTAATCTAACAATATTATGTTGACAAAATTAAGTTATACTAAAAGAGGAATTTTTTGAAAAACAAGTTAAGTTAAAAGTATTTATTCACATAATTTGATTTATCTATCTGTCTTTCTTTTAATTTTTTATATTTTATCAAAATTGAATTCATTCAACTTTAAAGAATCATGATAACTAGATAAAACATTATACACTACAATTATAAAGTCCTTTATAATTTGTCAAAATACTTCTGAATCATGTGCAATAGAAATACCAAAATGGGGCTTCAAAATACCCGAATGAGCATAGAAACGTACACATAGAATAATTCCTATCAAAATTAATCTATTACATCCCGCCATACATCGCTTAAGTTTCTAAAACGCGTATCCATTTTAACATTCATGTGAGTTTGCATATTGCCGCATCCATACATCGAAGCACTTAACAAAATGAGAGCTGAATATGTGTCGTTCTGATTGATCACACGAATTACGAACTGAGGTACATAATAGGATACGGTATAATAAATTCTCGAAAATTTTTTCCAACAAGAGCGTGGCATACTCGAATAGCTAGGCAATCAAGCTGCAATTCATATAAAAATGTACGGTAGGTGCTCTGTTACAGTTGTTTCAAAATACTGTTTTAATGTTTACTGATTTTTTACATATTAATTATTATTATAATATAATAAAGTTTTTTTGTAACTTTTGATAGAGCAAGACTATGTTAAAATATATTGTTTATCAACACTTTATTAACAAAACTAATTTATACCATTTCGCATGTTGTAACCCTTTTTATTTTTTTACACGTCACCGCGTATCACTTACTTATTATAAATTCTGAGATGTACGAAAATTTCATTTTAATGTATCGTGTAAGTACTAAAATATACGTAGGCACTCTAAAAGTAAAACATAACATCATATAGGTTTCGCGAAGGTAACAATGAACATATTACAATCAATGCGACAGCATGTTCAGTTCTCAGGATCATTTAAGTACAATTCCAAACTACAAACACTAATTCAAGGTAAACTCGACAATAGTGAAAGTGAGAACTCGTGAGATGAAACCTAAAACAGTATGTTTTATATTTATCAAAACTATGAGTAGGTAATAATACTAATTTTACCCGATACCGAATGTATATCCAATGTTAGAGGAATAACAATAAAACTAAAACCATATAAAAACACACCAAAATATCAGAGCGATAAAAAATTCAAGCTCAACATCACTTTAGACGGATCGAAAGTAAAAATACTGAATTGGCAGCAGTGTCACTCACTTTTCACGTTCGCTCGCAAAAATGGATAGAAGCGTTGCGTCTGTCACTCAGGCAGTTATTTAAATCGGAAAATGTATATTTTATGGGAACTATTCGCTAAAAGAAATACGCTTAACATTATTTCCACGTCAACTAAGTGTGGCGTCCCGTGGTGGAATTCCGATTGATGTAAATCCCCTTTTATCTTCGTGGAAATGTTTATTATATCAATACGTGTTTAGAAACATGTAGGCTTTAACGTATAAATAGGCAAGATAAAACGTTTATTGGTTAACCATAAAATATTGAAATCACATTTGAAAGTTACGTGCAAATCTAAAGAATTTACAGCTTTAAAATGAGACATAATTAAAGATGCTAAAATTTAAAAAGAAAAAAATATAATCCAACAAATCATTAGTTTTTACTAAAACATTAAGAGAAGTGAAGTAAAGCGAAAATTGCATAATCATAATAATACATACATTAAAACTGAATAAAATTAAGTTCATTTTTATTATACGTGTTGGAAATGACCATTATTTCATAGAAACATCAAAATTCTTTCAATCTTATGGAAAACGAACATCTCTGACAAATTATAACTGTATACATAATTTATTTTTTCGAATAATTCGTAACACAATCTATTCTCAATATTCATGTAAATGAAAACTTAATTATATTGTAGACAAATCAAAAACTTTAAGAATAAAAACGACTTTTATCGTAAAAACTTATACAATTCCACGTAGCGATCCTACGACGGCGTTTTAATTATATTTTTTATAACTAATTTAACTGAGTTTTGGAGTAAATGTTATTGATACTTTTTCATAAAATTTTATGTTAATATTTGCTACGGGTCTTACTATTAGAGCACATTTATTCAAGCTGCAGGGACTCACGCTCGCATAATAGTTCTACGATAAAACGGTTTCCTTTGTTTTAAGGGCTTGGTCTAGTAGTGCAAACAAATGCATCCTGTCATCCTATATGTAAATAATACAAATGTACTAAGGGAAAGTTGCTCCACTTAATTTTTAAAAATTAAATCATTCGTATAATTTAATATTCGTAATAAGTACCAAAAAATGACAATTTGAAACAATTTTCGTGAAAATTACACCGGGTGATTTTTTTTTATCAGTACACAAAATTTGCGAATACTTTCTATTGATATCTTCAACTTCATGTTTATATAACTGATCAACTTTTACAAAGAAATTTGGACGAAATATAAAAAAAAAATAAGCTTTCCATACAAAATGCATAACTCTATACATTTTTTTCGACCTAAGTTTCTTAGTGAAAGTTGTTCAGTTTAACTAATAAAACGGATAAACAAATTTTGTATATAATAAAAAAATGTAATGTTTGTGTTAAAAAATTATAAAATAGAAAAATACGCAAATGAAAACAAAAGATATTTATTTCTGACTAGCTTCCGCCCACGACTCCGTCCGCGCGGATGTCAGTCTTCGCGTCTTCTACAGATTTATTATATTATGTATAATATATAGATTTATATTGATAAACCTAATAAATCTTTTGCTAGCATTCTGATGCTTTATCGGTTGCACTGGATTTATCTCTTTTTTTTCAATCGCTTGAATGATATAGGATGGGTCCTTGATGGGCATCGAATGCTGAAGTCTCGAATCAATCAATTCTGACAGTAGGCAATTTATGTAAAATCTTGATAATGGTCCATCATTTTATTTTGCCTAAACGTTACATACTTTTTTATATATTCTATTTTTAACGAATGATTCACTCCAGTCCAAACAGCAAATAAGCAGACTTCTGCTTCTGCAACGTTTAGTTGTCCCTGAATTTGGAAAAAATAGTCATGATTCTTAAAAGTGTTATTTTTTGCATTGTATTTCAAATATTAAATTTTTTTTAACCGCATCTTCCGCATTCATGTCTTTTGCCGGAATTAGACATTTAACTTCTACTAGTCCCATTTTCCCTTTTTGATATGGGAGTGTATAAAGTAAATTTTTTAGATATTTCTCGTTATACTTTTAAAAAGTTATTATTGTCATTTTGCTCATTAGGTAAAGTAATTTCGATATCAGTTTTAAGTTTTTTGATACCTGCAATAATAACGTCATAATCGCCTGCACATACTTATCGATTACACCCTGTATACAATCCACCATCCACATTCATAATGTTTTCCTGTCCTCCTCTGCTTTACGCTGTTCACCGATACATTTTACCACTAAAGGATGTTTCATTGTGATCAGCAAATTTTCACCACTGTTGTCGATTATTTGTTTTTCATTTTTAATCAGCAATTGGGAATCATCAGTTTTGTTTTTTGCAGATTGGTGATGTACCCTAACAATACGTCGAAAAGGGAAAGCATCAACGAATTATCGTCTTCGTCCTCTTTTTTTATTCTTCGCGTCTCTGTTACTTGTGTTTGTTTAGTTCTCAACACCCACTGAATTTTCTATGTTATTGCGATCTTCCATTACATCTGAGTTTTGATGATGTGATGATAATCCATTCGTTTTAATATTGGTACTTAGAGTTGGTAGACTAAACTAGAAATGGCGGACTAAATTTGTCAGCGCGTCTGTAAGATCAGAATATAAAACCAACATCCTGTATTTAAGTTACAAAATTAATAATCAAACAACATGCCGCTACGTTGAAAATGACTAGAAGAAAAAATTAAAACACCTCGGATCAATTTTGGAGTAAACAAATCATTTTCCCCGTATAGGGATTTCCCCGGATGAACTTGGGAAGTTCAAGTTCTCAATACAAGTTTATATTATATTTCGTATTTCTCAAACGAAAAATAAACATTTTTGGAACTTCAAAAAAATTATATTATAAGAAAATTTATGAGCTTACTTTAGTTTTAAAGAAATATACATCCCTTTACTGACACCCCGTAAAATAAAGAAATTGTTGCCAATCACCTTTGCAATCTATTTGGTCTCATTAACTTTATGTTCGAAGATAATTTTTTTTCTAGTAGTTACACGCGTATTTTTTTCGTTTATTTTCCATATCTAAATCAAATGTTTAAAAATACGAATATTTGCACAAAACTAAGATAAAAATAATCAATTAACAAAAATATTAAATTTAATGAAGTAGAGCAACTTTCACTTCGGTATGAAGGAAAATCGAGCGTAGAGCACACGTCAGAACGCTCCGGCCCAAGGAGCGCGACTAAAGAAATTCGCTAGGATTTTTCCTAATTATTTTAAATATTTTTTTAATATATTATAAAGAATTATCAAAATTCAAAAAAAAATTTTTTTAAAGTATCAATACTCATTAGTCTTCAACCAACTCGAATAAATTAATGGAAAAAATAACTTTTAGCAGTATTTATCAATAGATTTTGTAAGGCAAAAAATGGGAAATTTAATGAATTTATATAACGTTCTAATTAAGAAAATCATAAGTTTTTCGGCAATTGTATTCAGCAGTTTTTAATAACGACTATATAAGGATAATAATGCGCTGATCAGATTGTGTAAATTGTAATCGGTTGCAACGTAGTGAGTGCACAAACTTAGCTCGAAATGTCTTTGGGGGAAAGAGACTTATCTTGAAGGCCTGATTAAGGTAACATAAAGTAACTTTATAAATGTGAAAAAATTCACGCGCATTGCGTATATAACACTAATTGATAAACAAGAAAAAAAAATTCAGTTTATCATTTCATTAGCCGGGAAAAAATTGTCAAATAACTTGTTGAAAACGCAATTTTGCTAGACTGCAGCCTTAATATCCATCCATTTATTGGAGATATTTTACAAGATAACGATCGACTCATAATGCGTAGCATTAGACTAGAGTGCTCTACGATCGTAAAATTAGTTTCGCCTTGGTTTAACTATTCATTATTTTTATCTATCACTATTTGAAACCACATTCAATATTCCGATTTCCTAAAGGTAAATAATATCGTTAGGCGTCTTTTTTTAATTTAAAACCAGCCACATTATGACGTGATAATATGCGCGTTTCCCAGTTTCACAGTCGTCTATAGGGAGCAAAATGTAATTAAGAGATCAATGATGTTATCCATACCAAATCAAACATTGCCGTTCTGTATGTAATAGTGAACTTACAGAACAAATAAAAGCAACGTTTGGTTCAAAATTGGCTTCTATTGTTGCCCATCAAACCAAAATGACCTAGGGCGAACAAATTTCCATTTTACTAAATGGTATCGAAATTTCAACGTACATGACCTGAAACCCGGATCATTATCGTCCATATCGGAAATTAATTCCCATGGGATATCCTAACAGTGCATGTAGACTGCGTCCATCCTGAAAATGTCAAAATAGTAAAACCGCGACTGCATCTCGTAGTTACAATAGTATAGTTACAACGTGAGTAAAGTTATGGTAGAAATTACTTTGATGTTTCAACTGTAGGTCTTTGTGAATTAAGTTTAATGTCTGTATAATATTTGGCAAAACAAAAATTATACAAAATAAGGCTCATATCATATTGAGTAGGATCTTGTTCTTAGGGATAAATCCAAAAACGTTCGAAAGGTTTTATGTATTTCTGGACATGACATCTCAGGATTTTCAGGTAAAGTTACCTAAAATTCAATAGGCTATGTATTGGTTTGTACTATATATTATTTTGAATTAAACAAGTTTTAAGGCTAGTTAATACTTGCCTGCACATACATAAGTTAATAGATTACTAGTGTAGACATA
Source organism: Colias eurytheme (assembly GCA_907164685.1). Taxonomy (NCBI): domain Eukaryota; kingdom Metazoa; phylum Arthropoda; class Insecta; order Lepidoptera; family Pieridae; genus Colias; species Colias eurytheme. The sequence goes on from CAJQZN010042885.1 coordinate 69,367, forward strand.
GTTTCTCAATATATTGGTTGTATCGACGAGGGGATTAAACACCGACTTAACTCTGCGCAAATGTTTGAACATAAGTCGGTGTGCTATGGTCTACCTCTGAGGCCGTCTGTGTACTGCCATCTACCGCTATGTATAATTGAACTGAGTTCGAATAAGGATAGATTGAAGACATGAGTATCCTTCTGTAAATGGGCTGTCATCTCAACTCAAATCGATTCCAAGTCTGGTTCACATATAGATTATCAGGCGTAGAGGCGATCAGCCGCCTATGCAAACAGAAAGCACTTATTATTATCCTGTTCGTAGGATTGAATCCAGAAGCTCTTAGATGCGTATAAAACGTTGGAGAATATAGTTATAAGAGATATAGGATAGATATCAAATGTAGTCTTTTAAATTAAGTCTAGTCTAGTAAGAAGTAGATCCTAAGGCTCTTGGTATTGTAGGTGGTATTTCAATAACGATCTGACGCCTTTCCCACTCAGTCACAGAAAAGTGAGAGTTTCAAAACGCTATCTCGTTTCGCATTGCAAATGCGGAGTTCATTCACCCTTTCACACCATTCCATTACGTCAGGTGGGACCTTTATGGACCATTGTCAATATCGTTACATTAAACATTAATTGCGTCGATAATTATGCGAATTTGAATATCGATAGTCCATTGGAATGGCTGTAACGGTGTCTATGCGATAGTCGATAAAGCTATGGTTTAATTACGTTGGAAGATGGGATGGATCAAAGACAAAGACGTGTGCGTTCGTCAAATTCTATTGACCGTGACCCTCGATGGTGTATTGTCTCCAGTAATTACAGTGTCCACGAATTGGGTTCACGATATGTTTTGTTTTGGAGGAAGATAAGGGGAAGTAGCATTGCTGTGTGAGGGTTGAAAACAAATAATCTGCCTTCAATGTGGTGGATTTCGATAAGAGTGTATTGGCTGTCTTATCCAAATAGGGAATGTACCTATGCATTTTCCACTACCTATATTATGTTTCAATTTTTATTAAATCCTTAAATTAATTTTAATTTCGTAACATCTATCAGTCGTTCGATATGTACCTAATATACAAATTGCTCTTTAATTTTTATATTTATAGTGATATATCACTTTACTGAAGATTTATATTCCCAAAACTCGAAGTTCTTAATGGTTTGCATAACATTTAAATAGTTCAAACAAACATCCATGATGCGCTGTTGGTCCGTGAAATTAGAGTCGAGTTAGCTAATTATTTTAAGTGCTTTTAGCGATGCGGGAAAAATGCATGAAATAAGTTAGTCCACGGGACTCAGCGGTAAATGTTTAAGTTATTCTGTTTGAAGAACTTCTATACCCACGTTATAATATGAAACTTAACCTAATTATTCTAGCCTGCTGGACTCTAACCTATTTCCTGCTGTTTAAATTACGTTTTTCTTCTCACAGCAATTGCATTGTCTTCAGATTAATATCATTATTGCATAATTTATCATTCTGCTTTTAATTTCCATCTGGATTATTAAATTATATTTCGATTTGAATATAAATTGTAGAAATGGAATTGTAAGTGGGAAAGTACTATTTTCCACAAATTTAATTTTACTAAGTTGTCATTCTTTAAAGATTTTCAGAAAATTATTTATAGCATAATCTATCTATATATATATAAAACTCAAAGGTGACTGATATAGTGATCTATCAACGCACAGCCCAAACCACTAAACGTATCGGGCTGAAATTTGGCATGCAGGTAGATGTTAGGACGTAGGCATCCGCTAAGGAAGGATTTTCCGAAATTCTTGCGGGAACGGGGGAAAACGGGGATGCTCGTATAAAGTCGTGGGCGGAAGCTAGTCTATTATAATAGTTCTAAACCTATAGAAAATCCCCTTGAAATTAGAATACATTCATGAAAAATGTACCTAACTACGATTGTTTTATTTGTGTAACAAAAAAGAAAAATGTACCAACTGCACTCATGTAAAGCATTTTATCATCGCGATTCAATATAACAACAATTCAATTGCGAATTCTTAAAAGAAAGCCTGCCAAATTAAGCCTCCTATTTGAAATTCTGAGTCATTTTATTAAAATATTCACATTATCAAAAGCTGTACCTACCAACTTATGGCATTTGAAACATCTTCTTCCGAATATTTATACGAGCTTGTTCAAAATTAAAATGAATAAAACACAATACAGGAACGCAAACAATATCTTAACGCCTGGACGCCTTCGCCTCGTGATAATGGTAGAAAAAGAAATAATATTGTATACATTTCGCGTGAACCTCGTTTGAAACTGATTTGTAAGGGTTTATGATTATTGACAAAAGTTCCAATAGTAACTTTTGTGGTGTTAATTATAATTTTAAGTAGAGCATTTTTTTAAAGTTTTGAAAGTATACTGATGTAGTGTGTAGTAGAGTAACATCTCAAGTTTTATCGTATTTTCTTTATATATTGTTTTAATCTATATCAAATCTTTTTCAAAATCAGGCTATATCATTCCAAGGTAAGAATTTAGAATGTTGTTGTTGTAAAATATGCTAGATTTTAGTTCGTCTTATTTCGTTATAATATTTGTGTGATGAACATAATTGTTTGTTCTGTGTCTGGGTGTAAATTATCTATATGAGTATTTATTTAAAATTGTATATGTATGTTTATCAGCCATGTGTGTGAAAATTGTCGTGAAATATTTATTTATTTATTGCAAATGTTGTAACCCAATCAATAAACACATTTTGTTATATCGAATTAATATCCTCTTTTGAAGATAATACAATCTGAATAAACGCAATTGAGTATTTGAATAAAAAAAAATTATTGATTTTTTTTATGTATTTTGAAACTTTATTATTAATAATAATGATATTTAATGCAAATAACTTACAAAAAAAATTTTTTCCGTTAATTATAAGCAATTAAAAATTGATGAAATTTAAGTTAGAATCACGTGACTAAAAACGCGCCATGACTGCGGTCACCACAGTTGTGACGTCATATTGTTATAGCTATTATTAACTGCAGTACATAGCGTTTACATACGATTTGTTAGTTGGTTCCGAATTAGTTAGTTAGTTACGAATAATATTCTTGATGTTGATATATTTATGATCACCGATTTTTGTCATGAGTTGCCTTTGTAGTATTCGTACATAATGGTACAAAACGATAACTTTTGAGGTTCGCCATTTTTAATATAAATTTAAATAATATAATTAACATTTAATATAATTAATATGTAATTTAATAATGACAACAAAATTAAATAGATCAAAACACTGTATTTATTATTAACACGCTTTTATTAGCTTCACCTGTATGTTTGTATGTAACCGTCTCCTTTCGAAGTTTCGACTCGATTTTGACCCACTTAAATCCGACGGATTTTGTTCAAATTTTGAACACTTATCAAGGTCCGATGGCAATACAATAATATCATAAATTTATCCTGATAAGGATCGCCAGGATCAGCTTAAAACATATGTTTGTATGTAACCAATTCTCCTTTCGATTCGATTTAGACCCACTATAAACCGACGGATTTAATTTAAATTTTGTATACTTATAAAAACCCGGTAACAATACAATAATTTCATGAATTTATCTTTTTATTCTGTTTAGTTTTTCAAACTATATTTAATTTTCTATCAACTGCAATGAGTGAAAACTAACATTATGACGTCACACGCGCTCGGGTGACGCTTCGGGAGTTGTCGGCGTGTCTTCGGTACTGGATTCAAAGACTAATTTTTATTTTGAAATAACTTTTGAATTATTGCAAAAAAAATAAAAATAAAAACAGTTTTGTTATAAAACTAATATATAATCTTTCCATTTATCACAAAAAAAAATTTAATTCAAATACTCAATTATATTACTTGCTACGATCATAATTAATCGATTTAATTATACGTTCAGTTCAGTAACATATTGTTAAATGTACTGTTCATAATGTCCAGTACATTATGTTAATGTGAATGAAAAAAAAAATATGATTACTTTACATTATTAATACCTATTGTTTAAAACATATCCAACATACATGTCTTATCCATACTAATATTATAAATGCGAAAGTAACTCTGTCTGTCTGTCTGTTACTCAATCACGCCTAAACTACTGAACCAATTTTCATGAAATTTGGTATGGAGATATTTTGATACCCGAGAAAGGACATAGGCTACTTTTTATCCCGGGAAAATGACGCAATCCCGGAAATCCCACGGGAACGGGAACTATGCGGGTTTTTCTTTCACTGCGCGGGCGAAGCCGCGGGCAGAAACCTAGTTAGAAATATACAGTCTCACAACACGCATTCAATCTCAAGTTAACAAAAAGACGCGCTAAAAGGGAATAAGCCATAAAAAGGGGAAAGAAAACATCTTTAACAAAAATGCTTTGTTTTGTAATTTAGTGGGCGTGGCCGGTGATCATTACGTTAATAGCATTAATGGAGTAGAGCGTCCAAGTTTCTTTGATATCGATACATTTTATTCAACAGTAAGATAAGATGAATTAAACCAATAAATTTATTTGAACTTACGAAATTGTCAAGGAGTTATTTATTACTTTTTCTGAACAATTATATTTCGATTTATTAGATACTAAGTTTGGTAAGTCCTTGAGCGTTCTAAAGTATTCATTTTCAAAGAGTCACTTTCAGAAAGTTAACGGGTAACGTACTGATGTGAGTTACAAGTTTAATATTTAATTAGTTAAATATCAATTTAGGACTAAGTGTATGAACCTTTTTGAGTTCAGTGGTAAGGTCCAAGTCAGAATGAAATAAAGGATACACTACGATGTGGATATAAGTATCTAATAAGGACTGAACGAAGCGAATTTATTGCAAAAAGAGATATTATCTATTTCTATCTTCGTCATTGCTTTTTTTCAAATTTAAAATGTATCCTCATAATCTACATAATATATTATTTTCCACACGTCATGTCTAATAATTAAATAAATTGAAAAATAAAATAGGTAAATAAAAAGTTTATCGAAAATAAACGCCAGCACTAATCTCCCCAAAATATTTCGGCTTAACAGTTCTTTTCGCAAAAACACGATAATTCCAAGTAATGAATGTTTAGCTGTTTTGTTTTTTTTTTTAAATTCGCAGTAAACTTCCTCAATTAATTCATTATTATACACTTTCTGGTGTAATCGTTAATCTGGATGAGTGGAAAATGATGTTTTGTAAGATTTTTCTTATAAAAGGCGCCATGGCCTCATAATACTTTATTAAAAAGATTTATCTTGGGCGGAAGAGGAATTGTGGGGACCTCAAAAGTCAAAGCTACCTTAAGCACTTCAGTGACCTTGCTTTATAATCATGCTTAGTACGTGCTAAATTATGAGAAACTTTAATGAATGCTTTTTGTATTAATGCGAGGTATTATCTATTAATGAATATGTTTATTCATCTGTTAGATAAAACATTGATTGTATTATATACATAGATACAAACAAAGCTTCTGGTCAAACATCTGCTTATTACCAAAATACAAAAATGCTGTACAAAATCATCACTCAAACGACATACAAAACGAGTTAAAAATTCACCAATTCATTAGTACCCTAAACAATTCATACCTTCGTAATTAGCAAGGGTTGAAACGGGATTTTTATATTAATTTCTATGACGCTTAACGCACACTACACGCTGTAGGCAATTGACACACTTTCCGCTTTCCCGCCTTCGCCCCTCCCGTATAAAGGTGAGCGCATACTTATCCGAGTCAAATGCGTCGAACAAACGAACGAAACGAAGTTTAAACTTGCCAAGTTAGGTGTGAAAGAGATAAAAAAACATACAGGCGTCATTCAACGTCATATTTTCTTGTTACAAGTTAATGGTCATAGTGCAATCTCCAGTGTATTAGATATAAGCTTCTTGGTTACGTATGACATTTCGGCGCGGCGCGGTCAATTCATTCGAAACACATCCACTGTGTGAGCCGTCTTTGACTCGTTCGATACGATCGCCTCGGATAAGTGTGCGCTCACCTTTAGTACTACGCTTCAGCTACGCGAGTAATTATATCTTATTAATCTTTATACAACACAAACATGTTATTCAGCTTTTAAATTGTGTCCTGTTTTTCCTAGGGACCAATTATTGTACATGTACTTGTATAGATAATGAACGTCCTAAATTGTTGCGAATGCATTATTAATATACATCATTATTTTTGGTCAAGGTTTTCAAATTAACTTTCTTCGTGTGATTTTAGTATGTTTACGTCTTACTACTCTTATATTTTTTGACAAAATGTTCTATTTACATTAAATATTATATCAACTTAATGTCAACTTTTATTATTTCACTTTATTTACTACGCAACGTAACAAACTCACTTTTAGATTTGCAGTATCAATCGTTGCCTCCGCGTATACACGTTACAAAAGCGAAGCGGCCGGTTCGCTTGTGAAGAATAATACCTGAATGCAGGTAAATCCCCTAGAAGACAAACTCCCAACTTCGAGAATGTTACGTGCAACAAACAATGCAACGCCCGCATGAGATATAATATTTCTAAAGCGCATTAAACAAAGCTTCATTCCAAGTTGGCTGGGTGTCGGAGTTGAGTACTAATTAAATTGTTTATAACAGTCGCGATAGTTGGACTGACGCGATACAACCTATATATAGTTATATTTTATGTGTCCCTTTAGTTGCTAATTTACTAACTCTGATTTAACTCGATACTGTTTACAAGTTCCTACGTATCGACATTAATTATTTTAATATAAATACTGTAAATATGTTATATTACGATGAAGAATTGTGTTATCCTGAGACTAAAGAACGAATGAAGGTTTCATTTTACAAGTTTTAGAAAACCATGAAAGTTAATTTTGTTAGAAACAGCATTCGCTTTGACTGCAAATATCCATTTGAAGGAAGACAGCTAACAGGACATACACAAAACACAGCTCTACGTATCACACAATCATTCTGCCTGAAGCGAACCCATCACTATAACTGTTTGCGTTTAAACAATGCATGCCCTAAGAAGCTTTGTGTTTCAAAGCCGCTGCCAATGAGTGTCTAACACGAGTGTCCGACATGAGGCGTCAAAGCGGACAGATTCAGACATTCCCCACGTATTTACACGAAGCAATGCTGCTCAAACAAACGTCTACACTGAACATTACCTTTGCCCACTCGACCGGAATATTTAGAACCAACAGACACGTTTCAATACGTGTTTGTTTACTGTGAGCCGGCAAATACATGCATGTCCCGTATATGAGCATTCGCTTGACTTTGCGACTTACTAAGTTATTGGTTATACGAGAATGGCTGGAACAAAGCTGGTGGATTCATTACATATGTAAAATTTACCAAAGTTAACGATCAATACGAATTTTGATACGCTGCACTAAATGAAAGACTTTTGAAAGATCGTTACTATTATGTTTCCTTTCGTTCTTCCTCTTTTATATTTGTATAAATTATTATTATTAGCAGAAAAATAAATAGATGATTAAATGTTATCGTTTCATTCATTCATTCATTCATCGAGCAGGACTTTTATTTTTAATAAAACTATTACATAAGAAAAAATAAATTCGTTTCTATACACTAAATTTTTCACGTCAGTTTTCTAGGACATTTTTCTACCCACGCTTATAATTTAATGATTATTTATCCTAAAAAGAAAGCACTAGACAGCCGTATGTCTCCATTTAGAGAAATGAGAACACATTTGGTAAATACCTATCTAGCGTTTTTCGCCTTAAATTTATTTCAATAATAATAAATAAAGCATTACAAATAAGATTTATTTCATTTGATATATTACGCAGACACAATTTTCTATTCAATTTAGTAATAATTGCGAATGTATTACAATTTTACAATTCCTTCGTACAATACTTAAAAGGTGACCTAAAAACGATGTTCTGGATTCAATTGTGAAGTTTTAATATCCAAATGAAGCCCTCAAAGTAAACTCGACGGTCAAATTATATCAAATGTCCCAAAGCTTACTAGAATTACATTCACAAGTCACAGCATTAACGAAATTATCCACCTGAAATTCCGCACACATTATAAAATGTTCCAAATATCCAAAGCGGGTATAAATTCAAAATTTCCCAGTAGAATTTTTATTGTAGTGCTGAAAGCAGTTGTCGTTGCAAGTAATGATATGGGCAATGCACGCTCGCGCGAACAGAATGTATTGCAAAGGCTTGTTAGACCGCGCTCCCGTTCTGACTTCTAATTAAATGTTTTGCGTATTATATTGTGAGTATTTGGAACATTTTCTTAATCTGATTTTAATATTAAAAATGTTTTGAAAAATAATGAAAAAGTATGATGGATAAAAAATGGAAAAAAAAGATCCTCTCAGCGTCTCAATAATAGCTATTACATCAATAAATAATAGTTATTTTAGTATGCTATAATGTTAATATTTCATGCAGAATTTAATTACTCATACAAAACTTAATCATCCTCAAAATATTATATTTCTACTTGCATCATAATAATTATCATTGAAACGGAAACATTTCCTTAAAGCTAGCTTAAACACGAAAATAAAAATAAACGACTTATGAAATCGCAAACTAGTCGTTATTTTAGTAGTCATTTTGAAAATCGTCAAACAGACCAAAACCTGAAAGAAAAGAGATAGCTGAGCACAAATAATCCATAATTACTAGACGTTTTCAATGTTGTACACAATTTTATAACGCTTTGAAACGATTTAATAGAGCAAAGCATTTAATTCCCTTCATTTCCTACAAATCCACGGCTGAGCGGTTACCGTGAGATTTTTCTTAAATATATTTATTCAGTTGCCAAGTAGTTGCATTTCACCCAAAAGTTCTCAAGGTAAATTGCGCTGCAAGTCAGTCGGCGCAAATATTGAAATTGTAGAGTGGGATTGGTTTGCTTTCTGTGCTCCAGAACTGATGTTTACATCGAAATATAAAAATTTCTTACGAGGCAATTCCCTTGCTCTCAATGCGCCGCTTTCATTCGAAAGGTATTCGTAATTACTGTTTTGTAGGCTCTACTGGTGGTAAAAAGTACAGAAATTGAACGATTTTATTTAGATTGTAAGAAAGTTCATATTTTTGTTTTGTGTTTTTATAGTAGTATAAAAAACTTGGTAATATTGATTTTAAGTTGCCTTTCTTATATTACAAGTACGTATTTTTAAGGTCATCATCATCATCATCATCATCAGCCCATATACGTTCCCACAGCTGGGACACGGGCCTCCTATGAGGGTACAGGCCATATTCCACCACGCTGGCCAAGTGCGGGTTGGCGGATGACACATGTCGTCGAACTTTTGATTCTTCGATATGTCGGTTTCCTCACGATGTTTTCCTTCACCGTTCGAGCAGTGGTGATGTTACAACATGCGCAGATAAATTGAAAAATCAATTTATTTCCTGCGCGCTCGCCTGGTCTCGAACCCCGGACTTATCGATTCGAAGTCCGAGGTCTCACCGCTGAGCCACCACTGCTCTCATATTTTTATGGTGAATATTTCTTATTCCATCTACTTATATAACTTTGTTGCCTGGTTGTCTCTAATTAATTTTACATCATAGTTAAAAGCCTGGGTCGTACTTACGTTTATTTTTGCTATCGTATATCGTATCATTATTTAACTAATCTCTAAACCATACCCTTAAAACAGCTGAAGAAGATAATTAGTAGTCAGACCGCATTTTCAATTCGGTCACATATGTTTGTGGCAAAGGAAAAAGGACGTTATAAAATCAAAGAGAAAGTATTGGAATTGGGCCAGGCCTTAAAAATGCATGGGTTAAAATATTCTAGTGTACAGGTACGAAAATAACGCAATATTTTTGATGCATGTTACATAGCGGCTATATCGCGAATTTTTAAGCGAAGTTTAAATTAAAAACTTTATTTGGCGCGACAAATTGGGTCCAGTATATGTTTTTATTCATAAGTTAGATATACTTTGTATTGTATTTGATGAAATCGAATATTAGATAATTTGTAGAAAGTTTACATAATTATTAATAGATCCATGTATTATAGTAAGATATAGAGACTTTTAAAATAACCACATGAACATATGTTATATTTGTTTTAAAATAAGTGTCGACTCGTTAGGAAATAATTAAAGTAATTGTAATGGAGTATTTTTGATGACAAAAAAGAAGTTGATTTATGTAAATATACAATTTCTAGGAAATGTGTACAATTCCGATACCATTTAGGAAATGTATAAAATATTGTTCAAAAAACTATTTAATGCATGCATATCCTAGGAAATGTATAATCTTCCTAGGTATTGTATACAATTCCAATATCGTATTAGGAAATGTGTAAAGTAAATGCTTTCTGTAATAAAACACTTTGTTATTTTTTTTTATTATAACTCTTATTGATACAATCGGGTAACAGTCATACCGTAAAATTGTAATAATATTATGTTCATATTAATATTATCTTACTAATTAACATTTTAAAAATCAACTATCTAACTTTTAACGTAAATATAACAAAATCAATTTATATTTATTCTTATAAAATCAAATTTTATTTGGCAAGTAATCAGTCCCCTCGTCCCGCTGTCCCCGCGTATATTTGGCGCAGTCGGATTGTATAATCCGCCGTATTACATTACGGCTAGCTGTTTTAATATGCCGAAAATTCGTCTTTTTCCAAAATTCTACAAAAAGAAGGTCGCGAGCCGACGGAGCCCCACTTCGTGGGGCTCCTATTTCTGTGTAGTTTTAAAAAACACGAACCTAACCTAACCCACCCCCTTATCCAAACCAAAAATTTCTGATTACGAATTATCGGCATAGTTATTACAAAATGCCGACCGTTTGTAAACGGCCAGATTATATACAATTTGCCTGCGACATATCAATATCTTAAATGTTTTACATTTCCGATAGCTATTTAGGAAATGTATAGATTTCCTAGGAAATGTGTATAAAATAATTTATTTCACACATTTCCGTGCGATTTTAGGAATTATATACATTTCCTAGGAATTGTATACAATGACGTATTACATACATTTCCGGTAACATAACTAACATTGCTTAAAATACACGCTACAATTAATCTTTATTTAAATTATTTTTATAAATGAATATAATACACAGTTAATGTTTTTGAATAAACCGTATAAATATAAATGCAATGCACTTTACTTGCATTTACTATTTTCACCAGAATACATTTCGACGAATTTGTAATGTTTGAATACGAATTGCGATTGCGAATATTTATTCCCGAAATATGCAGATTCTAAATCGTTTCAACCAAAACAAATATCTTTAATATTTGCTTAATGTAGTTACAAATATACTGGGTTTTAGTGAATACCTATTTAATATAATTGCAATTAGTAATTAAGTTGTTTGAGTTATCAACCATTAATGTTTTGCATTGAATTTCGAAAATACGAAATGACCACAATATCTGTAATTTAAAATAACCAAATAAGAAGGTCACGAATAAAAGGTTATTTTTTGGTATTTTGTACATGTTGCCATGGCATATTCTAAATTCGTATTTATTTAAATCATGATCATTGTATTACAATTTGCACTATCACGTGATATCACTGGTTATAAATATGGTAAAATGTTAGATGATGAGAAATACGAGAACCTACATATGGCTAGTTGATACGGCTAGCTGATACGTCGAAGAATATCACTATGTTTTTATAACTTATGTAGCATAGATAATTATAATAATTTTCGTAGCCTGATCATTGTCATCATAATGATAATTGTATTGTACATACCTAACAGTATAACTTTTTTTCTATTTGTTTCAGTTCCACCTATAATTACAAGTCACATCGAAGTTTGATCTCCAATATAATCAAAATGGCGCACACATACCTGAAGACTGGTCCCTCGTGCCAAGTACCGAGGCGATCTGCGGCCGCTCCTCATTGATTACCAGCTCGGCCCTCTCGTTGTACACAGTATGCACACTCGAGATGCAAGTCAGACGCAGCTGGCCACGCTCGAAGCTCTCTGGTCTAACGAGGAACGATAGCTGGCTGATTGATGCCACCTGGAATAAGGAAAAGTTGTACTCGAAGGACCAAAGCGTGTAGATAAATTGTATGGCAATAAAAACGAAAACTAACCTAAAAATGTCGATAGAAGGATGGAAACGTGGAAATTTAACACGCTATTAATCTTCACTTGTATGTTTGTAACCTTTAGACTCGATTTTGATCTACTTTAAACGAACAGATTTAATTCAAACACAAGGATCGGTGACAATACCATAATTATATGAGTTTATTCATTAAAAACGTTTTTTAGTTTTTCTTAATGTTTATTATTTAAGTATCGTGTTTTCGATAATGCGATTTATTGTTTTATTTCAAAATTATATGTATAGATTAATATTTTTCTTTCATGTGAAATCTGCAAGTAACGAAAATAGGATTGTTTAATACAACCATCATTGTTGTTATTTTGAAGTTAGCGCTGCGTAGTTTCAATAACTTTAGTATTCAATTTGCATAAGTTTCTAGTTTGGGTATTGACAATTCATCATTATTAGTTTCTCGAAGGAGTCATATTTGCGTGAGGCCTCAATATATCTTAGAAGTCCTTAATATTAACTTCAATAAGACTGTCTCGTGGTAGCTAAAGACTTAATACATGTCTGGGTTATTTAGAACCAGTTACATTTATATGAATCGTATTTCTAAATTTAGCTCCCTTTTTCCCTCCTAAGTTATATAAATAGAAGTAAGAATTCTATATAGTACCTAAAACTATAAATATTCCGTTCATACTGGTATTTAGAATTAACAGGCAAAAAAACCTTCAAAAATGCTTATGTTTTCTTTAACTTCAAAATAAAAATGTTACTACATAATGTATGTTAGAGTTTTTTCTTCACCTTTTAAACAATATATTTTCGATGCTACAAATCACTATTTACGGTACAAAATGTTTGTTTTTATGAAATTGCATTCACAGAACTATCCAAGTACCATCATAAGATTGTACTCTACAGAATGAAAACCATTGTACTGTAACTACTCAGACAACGAGGGGTGTCTTTAAAAGAATTTTAAATAGTTATTTGATCGTTTGCTCTGAATAATTTTCTATCGAAGACATTACGGATACAGCATCCTTCATTATGCAGGGTCGCGATCCACAGAATAATGTCATCAACCCTTCCAAAGTATTCTTTACACTTATCAGATTTTATAGAGGTCCATCCAAATACTTTTAAAACACGAATAAGAAATAGATTGATTATGAGCATTTTGGAATACTTTGAAAAGATAAATAAATATTGATTTAAAATTAGTATTTTGAAAATTCATGAAGGATATTTTCGTTCCCGAATAAAATTTCAGAAGTTCAAAAATAAAATTTTTAAGGGAACAGAAAAAGATATCTCAACGGTAGATAACGTTCAATGCAATCAATCACGTCACTCATTTGTAATGGATTTCACGATAAGAGCATAGCATTTTATGTATAGCGACCCGCCCCGGCTTCGCACGGGTGCAATGCTGATACTAAATACACTACAGAAAAACTGTGAACGTTGTATATAAAAACATAGCGGCCCGCTCCGGCTTCGCACGGGTATAAAATATATAGCCGGGTGGCCGGCCGCGGCCGCAAACGCTACGTCCCACAATTTTTAAATCTGTAATATCTTCGAAAATATTCACTTAAATCATACGGTGTAAAAGGCCATATAGATCTATATTATTAAATGAACAATGTATTCAAGGTATTTAATTGGTATTTAATTGGTCCTTCTTCAAAAACAGCACACTAACGCACATATTATAATTAGATGTCAAACGAAGCGAAAAAGACACTGAAATCAATTCTGGCTAATTAGTCACATTTCAATGTCCCAGAGCGCATTTTACCTACCTTTATTCTAATATTATCAAATTGAGAAGTCCTATGAAAGAGTGTGGAATTCTAGACAACGGTATACGTTAGACTTTCACTACTTAGCATAATATTTACGCGTGTAGTGTACCCTGGAGACGAATATACGAGCACGTATGTATGAAAGTAAAAAAAAAGAATCTAGAACAGTTGAAAATCGTGTCTCCAACAGATATAGCTTTGTTGAGAGGCAATTTTAGGGTTCGTATTTATTGGCTGATCAAAATTGTGCATTTTAAAGCTCATAATGGAAATTATTTTCGATTTAGGGACAGGAATGCCCCAGGGTCAATCGAAAATGTCAATCGTGTAAATTGCTCTTCATTTGCATAAATTTTACAACTTCATAAAGAGGTAATGAGAGGAGAGTTAATGGTGTCATCTTACTGCCGTCTGTCTTTAACAATCATCAATCGAAAAATACTGCAGTGAAATATTATATCATTACCTGGACCTTAAGTTTAGTTAGAATACGGTAAAAAAAATCTTGCTACTACAGAAGAAGTGAAAATCAAGCAATGATTTTATCGTAAAAAGTGGCATATCGTTTAGGCTAATGACAGTATGTTTCCTACGGGACTAAGCGGCCTTGCAACGTTGAACAAAAAGCGACATTGGGGTCTAATCGATATTCCCAATGTGATTTGAACATTTTATTGATTGTTCTAAGTGTTAGTTCAATTTATACGTCGTAGTAATTTATCGTTTTACTTGTAAATGTTATCTTCAACTTTTTGCCAATACGCTTTCTCGAATTGCCAATTTAGCCTAGAGGGCCTTAAAAAATTACACATTTATTTCAATAAAATTACAGATTATCCTTCTTAACGGATGCCTAAAAATAAATAGAGAATAACAACTATTTATTTTATAAAAAATCACATTTTCAAAAAGACATCACTAGGTATCTACTGGTATATTGTACATTGTACAAGCTTAACTGAAGCGTAATCTTATTTGAATATACGTCAATAATAATCAGATCATTATCAGTATAAATAATACTTTAGTGAGTACCTATAATTCCCTTTTTCCTCAATAATACCTTATTCGACGATCCTCTCGTGCTGGTGGGTATCACGTCGGTCACGTCCTCGTCGAAGTCTGGATGTCTAGAGGTCGGGAACATTACTGCATCTTGGCTTTGGAGCAATTCACCATCCTGGGGACAACGGGTCTAGTATTGGTATATATTATTCATATCTTATTAGTATGTCTCTCACTACAACAGATAATATTATACAAATCACTATCTACTTAAAATATCTCATATTTAAACAAAGCCTGTCCATAAACTCAAAAAAAAAAATCATTTATTGATCAATTTGTGGGTTAGGTACAGGTACTCAGACATAAGATACTGAATAATGTCTATATTACAGCATAATGATTTTGAACGATAGACTAGCGGTACCATTTATCAATGTCTAAAACCAATTAGAGAAATTGTTGAGGAAATCTCAACTCGCGGTATATTGTTTGACGTAAATTCGTTATAGGATATTTATGGTACAAGGATAATTTTGATTATGTTTCGGTCTATGTTATCTTGTATATTATTGATTGTACGTAAAAAAGGCTATCCTTGCTTATGGCTCAAATGTTTCACAGAGAAATTCATATAATTATTGATAATCTATAATATTATTCTATTTTTCATCTATCGAATGCAGGTAGAAAAATAGGATGAAATCAGTGTAGTAGGTTTGAGCTAATTTATAATTTTTGCGTTTTACGTTTTGTTAAGTTAATAAATAAAATTTATATAAATACCTGGATAGTATCCACAAATGGCCCAAACGCTTTCCAGGGGCTGAATATAATGTTCGTATTTTCGTCCCCAGGCGGGGCAGTGGGACCAACATGTATGGGCAGTGATACCGCTGGACTAGGCAGTATTCTTTGCTGAAATATTGGTTTGCCTTGAATCTGTAACAATGATAAAACAAATTAATATCGATATGTAAGAGTGAAATGGTAAAACACGAATGAAAAAAGGTGATTGAAATTGAATTCAAGGTATTTCTTAATACTTGATTGATAAACCTGTTTTTTAAGCAGTTTGAATTTGGGAGAGCTGCTTTCTTAAATCAAAATATCAAAACATACTTTAAATAATATAATAGAAATTATGTTAAAACTAAATTAAATTAGCTTAAACTGTTCTAAAATTCTATCAAAGAGCTTAGGTAACGAAAATAAATTTTACATTTTATGAGTATAAACTTTTAAACAAAATCTATTATACTAACCCATAATTAGTTTTTTTGTTACTTAATTATGAGATAATTATTAAAATATATTTTATTAAATCATGTTAACGTTTGAACTTTAGATTTAAAAAATCAATTTCAAGTTAACTCTACTTTACCTACATTAAAATCTTCATATTATATTAGTATCCCATATCCAACAAACTGTTATATATTACTCAAACACAGTACCGCTTATTAACTTGCTAACATAACATATCAATAAATAGAATTTTCCAGAGAAATCATGAACTCCACATATCTATATAAAGCTGAACATATAACGTATAACACTCGAGGGGATTGGATTATCTGCACCTTTATGAAACTTGAGCTAGTGAGAATAGTGACACTTTAGTGGATCGAATGTGTCGTAAAAACCTTCCTCTATTCAGGATTACGTTTTATTGTACTGACATGATTCCGCGGAACTTTCGGATCAAATATATCCTTGAGGATCTTTCAGTATTTTTAATCTGGATCAACAAAAGCGCGACTTTGACAAACAAACTCGGTGACACCGACATTTACTCTTGCCGAAGCCAAATAAACATGAATAAATGGGGAACGAATTCTATATTAAGTTTTCAGTTCTTTGATTTAGGCCCTTCTCTCATGGAGCTACTCAAAAAGAACTAGTCACAAACTCAAATTACTAACGAGTTGCCTGAGCGTCACAGCCCATACATGTTCTATGGAGATTCGCACACGACGCGACTAGTTACTAACTGGTGAGTAACGCGTTAGCAACCAATCACGCGCGACGCGTCGTGTCGGTCTCCACGCTACTGGTTTCCCGAGTTTCTTTGTTTTTTATGATAAAAATGAACGAGCAAACATTGACAAGTGACTGAAACCTTATAACTTGAGTAGCGTTGTATGCGAGATACAATTTGTAACTGGTTTGTAATCGTAATTACTGATTAGTTCAGTCATTTTTGAGTAGCTCCATGAGCGAAGGGCCCTCATTGTCTTTCGTTGACACCTAAAGATAGCTACATCACGCCCTTTTTATGTCTTTGTTTGTTTTTATAATTCATATTTTATCTATACTTACAATAATAATAATATTTTTAATTAAACTAGGTAAGCAAATCTGTATGAGATCGCCACCGCATGCAACCGCATCATGTAGCGACGGATGTGTCTTCAAAATTGAAGGAAATTGTAGATTCAAATGGAACTACGCAATAGAAGCTAGATCTGTATTATTTTCTTTTAGTGATCGGTTCGGTTCGGTCTTTTAAATCGTTTATTCTGATGATTAATGATCACATAATATTTAAAAGGACGGTATTTGAAAAGTCAATTATGGAACAAGATACTACTTAGTGCAATGCATACATTCGAGGGCCTGTTTTAATTTTTGCATTATACTGGCTATTTTTAAAATAATACAATAATTACCAGTCATATATAAAATTAAACTAGTCCTTACAGCAAAGATTTCTATGTAACTCGATTGATATCAAAACATTGCTCGACGTAACCCATGTTACACAGCGTAAGAATTTATCTTTATATTTTTTTGTTAAACACAGGTGTACAGACTCGAGCTCACAGCAATCCTTTTACAATTATTAAGTAGCTTTGAAATTATTTTCTGATTACATTTTTGGAGATATTTTTACCATATAGAATAAATTCTATTATAAAATACTTTATTTGTAGATTAAGTAAGTATTACAATACCTATTTTATCTTTTGTCAGAAAGTGAGATTTGGTTTTCTTACTTCTTAATTTGTCTGTACTCATTTCACAATAAAATATAAATAATACTATCAAAACGATTTTAAGAATCCGTTAGAGCTCTAATAATCCTGTTGTATTTTTTTCAGGTCAACATAGGTGGAGTCGTTGTCAATATATTACAAAACACATCACGAAATGACCGAAATTTGAATTATTTGATATTGTAATCATCAAAATAATAGCCAAATGAGCAAGTTAAGCTTATGGTTAGGGAGCCAGGTGCAAATTTGGTTAACTATTTCCTCTCAAGAGATAATTCGTCAGACGCATGAGAGTATAGTATTATAAAGCCTCGTGAACGTCAGCTGGCGCTCGGTTGGGGGGGTGAGCGGTTGTAGCCTCCCACGCACATAGGAAAAAAAATACATTCATTCATTCATTTCCTCTCATCTAAAAATTTGTCAAATTGTAGCTAACCCAATATCTCAACGAAAAAAAATAGTCAGCTGGTTACAACATGGTGTATTATACGTCAGCTGGTGTCTCGAACATGAAAGTTAAATTTAAAGAAAAATTTATTTTCCGTTATTTCCTCTCAAACAAAAATTTACCTGATGATAGCTTATATGTAACTGTGGATAAATATATATGTCAGCTGGCTGTATCTTGGTGGAAAAACCGTCAGCTGATACGGGAGGCTACAACCGCTCTTCCCCCCAACCGAGCTCCAGCTGACGTTCACGAGGCTTCATAATACTATACTTTGATGCATTTTACTAATTACCGCTTGAGAGGAACTTGGTCATAAAATCTGCTGCTGGCTCCCGGACCATTAGCTTGTTACATTTGAGTTATAAGCCATCAAATTAAACTCGCATATTAGCCGATACTTCATATATCTAATCACGATGTAACATAATTAACGCTGTATTAATTCCAAATTACTGCCAACAAGCATTAGCTGATAACAAGATGCAACAAAAAGGTCACATGGAAAATAGTTATATTGAGCTTTTTATCAAGTCTTGTCCTACTAGTCCTACCAATATTATAAATGCGAAAGTTTTTGTTTGTTTGTTTGTTAATACTCCACGCAAAAAATGCTGAACCGATTTTGATGAAATTTGGCACACACATTTATTTATTTAACTTGGATTAACACATAGGATATTTTCACATCGAAAATCCCACGGGAAAGGGAAACATGCGGGTTTTCCTACGCGGGCGAAGCTGCGGGCGAAAAGCTAGTAGGTAGATTCTCAATAAGTAATGTGATAAATTATTGCTAGTTATATTTTCTTAAACTGTGTAATTTTCATACTATTTTATGACTGTAACTTAACTTTGTTAAATATGTTCGAAATAGCTAATAATAATAATGATTTACCTTTATGTAGGTACTCTATATCTTTTGCAAACATAATTAATTAGCTAAATTGTGGCTCACTGTACCAATTATTAATAATGAAATTCCTTAATTTTATACATAATATATTATATTTTTTAAATCCTCAAACTATAAGTAGGTATATGAATATATCCTATTTAAAAAAGATGGCTCGCTAGACAATGTTTATAACACAGGTGAACAACGTTATTACAAAACTAATGACAAGCATGAATCACTATAGAAGCGTCTAGAACATATTCCTTATAGAAAGCACCGGGACATCGCCGTATGATGGAGTGTCCCCATCATTTACTGCTTTCGATGTATGAGTGTGGAAATAGATTATTTATCATCGAGTTTTATATTTAAATAAAAAATGTTCTGAGACTATTGAACCATGTAACTATATAACGATACAGAATTGATAATGTAGAATTAAATATTATTTTTGAATTGAGCGCTGTTTTATAGAAATAAGATATAAATAATGTAATAAATAAAAATAGTATACCTAGTTTATAGCTAATATAGTTATTAAAAATTACAATGTACTAACTTCTCAATATTTCATAGAGTTGTTATCGTCAAACTATAGTTTCCTAATGCAACTCTACGTAACCTTATTTCTCTGCCAACAAAAAGCCTTTGAAGAAAGGATGAACAGATGTTCGACTTTGACCAAACCGACCACAATCGAGATCACCAATCACTATTCTTCCAAAGTTATTCTTTCAAAAGCACATACGCCATTAAATGTGCATGTGCACTGATCCGGAATGTGTTACAGGCCAGGGGTAATGACAGGGAAGGAAAGAACGGGACAGAATTAGCAACACAAAGAGGACGGAGGGACGAGACATGAATAAATTCCTGCCACTTTTTGCGGCGCGGTTAGCATTTTGTTGACTTGCTCTTTTAAAGTTTAACTTTTAACTTGGGCTTTCGTTTACACTTACATTTTATAGAATAAAATATGTGTTGTTGTTTTATTGTGTACGACGTGATTGTATTACTATGAAAATTTATTTTAAGTTTAATTATACCCGCACTACTCACATCAAAAATATTGTTTATGATTATATTCTGAATATAATTGAGCTTATTAAGTATTCAAGTAAAATTATTTAAGAACAGTAGGTTACAACAATTCAGCCAACTTAACCCTTGCTACAATTGTAACAGAAATTCCGATACATTTTTTTAATGTCCGTACGTACGCAAGTAAACACAAGTACATACCATCGAATGTTTTCAAAATACCCATACGACCCAGGGTTCGAATAAACGGCATTAAAATCACGGTCATGTCACTTATGTGCCACCATTTGCGCCCCAAACATAATCATATAGCCATTATTCCGTATATGTTTTATCTAACGTATCTCTACCCCATCCCAGTAGGCTCATTTGTATGCGAGTGACGCATTTTATTCCTGGCATTATTTACTTGAGCCCTATTTTCTTCTTCCTTTATAGAATTACCGATTGGATGTATGCGATGAAAGATGATGTTATTTATTCCTTCACAAGTTTATTCACAGCCAGTATTTTGCGTATAATTCGAGGGGAAAGAGCATCAAAATTTCTTGGATTATTTTCTTTATTTTGGTGGTGGGATTAGTCAAATTGTACTTCTATACATATGTTCTATGAGAGGTGGATGTTGGTTTGTTCATATATACAGTACTTTGTTTATATTTACAAATTTCAAAAGATATCTATCGCTTAAACATAAACTAGACTTCGGAATTTCTATAAAATCTTCAATCAATATAAGGTATACTAATTATCCTTTGCATAGCAATATCTACAAAAGAATATACCCTAAACTGTTCTTCACAACATGCTTAAAAATTCCGTCCACGATGATAAAGTTAGAAAAATTCCAGCAAATGAGATTGGAAAAATTCGTACACAACTCCGGTTAAACATAGGCTTATACTTTAGCTCTGAAGTTAATCCTTACTGAAGTAAATTAAAACTATGATAGCGATGACGGTTACAGCGCGAACGGCAATATATGCAAACCGCATTTACGTCATATGAGTGACTTGTATGAGGTTTTACATCAATCTTAATAAAGGAGATAGACATGACGTATGTAGATATTAATACTGTATCCAGTTAGTTTTGTAGAAAAGATGTAGGCGGGCTACCTCATGGGTTTTACGACAACATAGCAGAAGAACGATGCCTATCATTCTTTTGACTGTTTGTTTGTTCGTGTATATGTTAGTAGATAGTTGCAACAAACACTTCGAAGATAATTACGACCTTCTCTTGATCTTGAAAGTCGATTTTACGAAGCGATTATAATATGGACATTAGGCGTGGTAGCTAACGTCTTCATGTGACCACCAGGTGTTAAGGTAATAATGATTTTCATAAGGGACTTTGTGGAATACCAATCGGTCATCAAAATGCTAATAGATAATTTATTATCTACAGCTTTGTAAATTAAACGACCATTTTTTACAGATGTTGCCCTATTCGTATTAGGTATTTTTTTTTTCATTTGATATAATTTTTGAACTATAATTCAAGTCTTGTGAGCAACATTCATATTACTAACACAGTTTAATATTAGTAGGATTATCGAAGTATTTAAAGTCAGTAATGTAACCGAAATATACATATTTTATTATAAAGATATATGAGAATAATGTAAGTAAAGTTTTCAGAGCAGCTGACGATCCCACTCGCAAGTTGCATTAAGTACCTATGCTACAACTTTAATGCGTTTTGCATGAAATATTTGTTATTGGAAAAACATCCCCTCAAAGATACAAGAAGCTCAAAATACTTTATCTATTCATAAAGCCAAAAAAATCTCTTTGAACGATATAGTTTTGTATCTTAACGCAATTATAGTGTTAAAATTTTTAATTACTTACGAAAATATTCATTCGTATTTTCTTTATTAAGTTAACTTTTCCTTAATAAATCAATCGAGCAATGAAATTCGTTAATTACCAAAAGGAAGGAAATGTGACGGTTCATTTTGTGTTGTTAATTTTCCGTGAATTCACGAAATTATTATCATGCGGGAAGTTGTTACAAAGTAATGACTTTAACATTTTCATGGTAATATTTCGTAGAAAAGTGTTCAGTGATATTCTTAAGGAAAGAAAAAAAAGCAATGTTAAATTAGCATTATATATCGGACATACTTTCCAAAAGTTTCCTCAAATCTATCTCTTGGTGAAGAGAAAATTTCGGGAAGAAAGATAGGAACAGAACTTTTGAGACGATTTACTCAGAATAATTCAGTATGATTTAAATAAAAATCAGGTTACAAGAGACTAATAGAAAGTTCTGATTTCATTTAAAGCTACACAATCCTAACCTAAACATGAATACAATTTTATCTATTTATCCATGCCATTATTTATAATTTCTTCTACAAAGAAATATTTCAATAACCTTACTACAACCTTACTACTTTGTTAAAAAAGACAAGTATATTCATTATTAATTTCGATATTTCAAAGTCATCTTCATAATATTTTTTTTATAGTAACCCTAGCAATAGGGCAGGCGACTCACTTGGTGGTAGGTGATAGACGCCGCCCATGACAATCACAACGTTGGGAATACTGCGATCGTATTGCTGGCTTTAAGGTGGAAGTTGGTTTTTCAGGAAGGTGTAATAATTTATATCAGTCAATAATAATATTTTATATCAGTCATTTATATTAAATACATGTGCTCTTACATGATAACACGTTTCACAGAGGCTTTTACGTAAGCCACAAGTTTAAAAGAATACACAGAATATCCATAGTTGTAACTTCTTCATTGTATTAAGATAGTTGGACACTTAGAACAAAGATTAACTTAGCTCATTTACTGAGGTGCAAAGTTCCTTATCATTTAACAACACCCTTTCAGCGTAGTTTTAAAAACTTTCAGCTCGAAGTGCTGTTGAACAAACTGTAGTGAGATAAAATTCTTTATTACATGCAATACTGAATACAATAGTGTTTACTACACTATGTGAAGATAGCGTGTTTTGTTACGAGATGTATGTATTAATATTTTAGAAGTGAATATTGACTAGTATTTGAGTTGTGTTGAACCGAGAATGTTTTATGTTTCATTTGTGGTAGAATTAGATTGAATGGAAGATGGAAGAGAAATATTATTGGTTACAATTGTTAAGATGTGATAATATTATGACGAATGAAAACTCCTGTATTGAATTTGGTAGAGGTATACTCCACCTATGTAGGTATACATATAATTATGTGTAACTAGCGGTCCGCCCCGGCTTCGCCCGTGGTACATGTTTACGTTTTCTCTACATAAGAACCATCCTCGTACTTCAAGGAATATAATAAAAAAAGAATTATCGAAATCGGTTCAGCTGTTCTCGAGTTATGCGCTTACCAACACATTTTGCGATTCATTTTTATATATAAGAAGATGTATACTTATATGTATAGGTAGCTTAGTAATGATTTACACTACTGTCTTTGTAATCTTAAAAGCTCGCTCTTGCTATGAAAAGATTAACTTATTTATTCGCAATGAACTAAATTAGGCGTCAACTTTTTGCGCATAACGTGCCTATGTCCGCTTAAAATTAAGGTTAATAACCAAGTGACATGTTAGACATTTTGCGTACAAAATCCAAAAAACGAAAGCTATTTATCAACGTTATAATATTGAATACATGGACTGACCGCTAGCTCAGTCCCCTGTTGGAACTCCTCCTTTGTGCATGTGGCAGTTTATTTGACAATATCTTCGCAGTTGGAAGGTTACGAATAATCTGTCTTGTCATTTTGTGATATGGGTCGCGAAAGAATTGAATCGTCCTGCCTTTATTAATAGGTGTACTTAATAAATAATCCGGTGGGTTAAGAATTTTTGCAGTTTCATATAGATACCATAGGAACGATTTCATAATAAGTTTTAAACTTGTGTTTTTGATATCTCGTTCGTAGAAAAAGAAATGGTATGTTCTTTTAGAAAAAGTTAAAGTTATTTCTTAAAACTTTATCGTCAAAAGTTTTTCTAAAAATTTTTTCTATAAAGATTATATATTATCTTCGTAATGTAATGTCGTAAGTACTATCTTAATATATATAAATCTCGTGTCACAATGTTTGTCCTCAATGGACTCCTAAACCACTTAACCGATTATAATAAAATTCGCACACCATGTGCAGTTCGATCCAACTTGAGAGATAGGATAGTTTAAACATGTAGGTACCACGGGCGAAGCCGTGGCTGACCGCTAGTGTATAATAATCTTTAATATCATGAAGGAAACTCCATAAATGATTTCAGTTTATTTTAACCCAATGAATGTCGAACGTTGAACACTGTTCAAATAATGATTCGTACGGCATCGTCATGGGTATTGTTAATGACTTCTTTTCCAGGAAAATCATGTTGAATTTATTTAAGATGTAATTAATACTGCTGCTGTATGTAATTAAAACTTTACCATGTATTTTCAGGTGCGGGCACAAGAGATTTAATATAATTAAACATATACAAAACGATAAGCCTAGATTAACCGGGTAATTGAAATTAAATTTGATTGCATTCAATTAATTTTACATGAATATTAAATTATTTATAAGTTGTTATGTGGATACTCGTACGTCGTTATGTCGATACTCGTACTTATATATTTTGTGGTGTGATTAGGGTGGTAATAGAAGTAACGTATTGTTTCTCTAATAAAAGTGTAATTGTGATAAAGACTAAGATGAGAAAAAATAATAATTATACTATAGGTTGTATTTAGCTAGTTTTAGTAATCCACTAGCTGTGTCCTGCGGTTTCGCCAGCATTGCTCCGCTGCTGTTGGTCTTAGGGTGATGATAATATATTGCCTATAACCTTTCTCGATAAAAGGGCTATCTCACACCGAAAGGATTTTTCAAATCGGACCAGTAGTTTCTGAGATTAGCGCGTTCAAACAAACAAACTCTTCAGCTTTATAATATTAGTATAGATTAATGAATATGTACTACAATTGTAATTATAAAAGTTTCTAAATATCTGATTTAAAAGATATAAAGATAAAGATTAAGAACGGATAAAATAGATAATTTAGATTTGTACCCTTGAAACTAAAAACACGTAAAACTTATTCTGTCTGAATCTCGAATAATACCAACGAATTTGTAGCGAATATCCGTAACTAAATGCCTCCACATAAGCATTAAGCAGCCTGTTCTTTGCCGATTTGTACACACGACGAACGATTATTTCCAGACCGATAAATATATGTGAATTGAAAATAGAGCATTTGCAAACGTTTTGTTATTCGATTCAGTGAAGTCGAAAGAAGTCTTTCGATGTGAAAACATGTTTCACATGTTATTGAAGTTTGTGCTACGGACGGAAAGCGGTAGTTTTATTGTCAAACTGTATGACACGGAATGTATCGTATCGCTTAAAAATATTATGTTCGAAACAACGATGACGCAGCGGATTATGAGTGAGACTTTCAAAGGAAACTTGGACTGAACGTTCGTGAAAGGAGAAAAGAGAAGAAATGAATAGAATTGTGCTTGTCTATGAAATCAAAAGCATACATTCGTAATTTGTTTTTCCACAGGGATGATGATTCTTTCTCAGAGAACTAAATATTTGAACAATCGGCACTTTCTTTTTTTACCTTTTTAATCTGTTGGTTAGTAGAAATTAGACTAAAATGTGATGATACTTGAACTGTTTTCTTAAATATTAATGATGATGTTACATCACTGAATAAATGTTAAATCATCATCAGGGTAAAATCATATTATTGCAAAGCGAATTCAGTTTAAAAAATACATAAAATAGGTCAAATTCTACCAAATAAGAACTTATGTGTACACTTTTGAGTGAATAAAACGGAACAAAACCCTGTCTTATTTACCTTATTCAATGTGTACGTCACAAGAGAGTAACTTTATAATTCGAATGAACTATTTAAACCCATTATTTCATGAATTCAACATTCGCCCGCTAAAATTGTGCACGGAATTGAATTTTCTCCATTGTACATTCATGGTAGGATACGAGTACAAAATTCTAGTTGCAAAAGATAATTAATGCAATGTGGTTCATGTATAAAATTGTTATGTAACATTTAGTATTAATTTGTCAATGAGGCGCTGAAGTGAAAATTTTGCGGTTGCACTATGCGCTTAGTTTACCTGACGATTCGTCAAATATGCAAGCGATAGAGTGGTGTCAAGAGCGTGGTTGTTGGTCATAGATTCAATCTATTTATATCATTATATAGATCGCTAATCATGTAGTAGGTCGTAAAATATAAAATGAGGACTTTTGTTTAGATTTGAAAAGATTACAATACGTAGCTCTACGTATTTCTGTTCAACCAGTCGTTACACAATTAAGTATACCTGCATTGATTTTTCTAATATTTTATGCTGCTAATATTTGCTCTTTCTATAAACTTTTAACTTCAGAAAAATACCTTCAAACAATAAACAAAAGGACACATTGCAGGCCTTTATATTAATTAAGGGTCAATAAATGCCCAGAAGGTACTCAAAAAGTAATCTCAATATTCAGATTCTCGATTTAAATTAACGTCAATGTACAATTGATGACGCTTTTAACGACATGTGGCCACATCCATAATAATTTACATTTATCACAATAAAAGGAATGTTACTTTAGAGTTTCGGATTCATCATCATCAGCCCATATACGTTCCCACTGGTGGGTCACGGGCCTCCTAAGAGGGTACAGGCCATAATCTTGGCTGGCCAAGTGCGTGTTGCGAGTTTCGGATTATCAGGACAAAAAGCAAGTTCATCAAAAAGTTTAACTGTTTTTAAGTCGTCTTAAACTTTAATGGTATTAATTATTGATCTAAGTGATGATATTTTTTTGTTGTTTTTAATATTTTAATAGTAGTAATTGATATTATTGCATTTAAAAGAAATGAAACTTAATATCGTGCGTAAGCATACGCGCTAGTTTCAGTAGTTAAATATATGTAGTAAAGTGCATCATTTACTTTTCTTTGACGTTACGATGATAAATTTTGAAAGAGAAAATTCAATTGCGTCAGTTTTAAGTCGATTTTGGGGAAATAGCTAGCGAATTTGAAATTAAATAAATTAAATTAAATCATGCATTCTTTTGCCACATTTTTATTTCCTGGAATATTAAAAAAATAAGTACATAAATTGTATATTGTGTATTTTACGCACTCGAAACTGATTTTAAATAAAAAAGTTTGACAAACGACTTTAATTTAAATGGAAAAACAATTATCGTTCATTCTGTAGAGGTTCCGCTTGCTCTGAACACCGCATTGGTAATAAATATTATATCGGATTAAGCGAATCAAGTATGAGTGGATAAAAGTATTGCATGCAGTTTATCCAGAACTTTCTCTGGGAAAATAAATACAGGGGCGTTAACTGACGGTAAGCTGCGGTAGGTAGGCTGTAAAGAATGTGAGTATTGAATATTATGTATATTTTATTTGGTAGAGTAACTTGTTACACTGCGTCTTATATAGTCTAAATATTATTAAATACTGTTTTATAGTGTTTGACCAAACCGGAGGGCCAACATTATCTGAATGTAAACAAAACTTACTCATAAAAAACATATTATCTCTTTGAGTTATTTTAATATTAAGTATATTTTTACAATTTCAACAGCTTCTCTTACTTACACCCTGATTATTACGGGTAATTAAGTCATAACATACCTCTGGAAAGCTTCTTTCAACAATAAATCGTTTATTAATAACCTTGTTATTTTTCAACAAAATTAGCAAGTCGCATAGCCAAGGTTGTATAAATTCGCAATTATTGAAGTATATGAATAAAACAAATTTCATCAGCACTTCATCCAGATTATTTCTCAAATTACTTCGATAATTAAATTCTGCATTAAAGCGGGTTATCGAATGTCTAATTATACAGTGAATTTATTAACGCTTTCTTTGTGGGATCTCATCCATCACGGCTGTCATGACGTCACGTCATGCGTCAGTTGACGAGTATTTCTAATTGATAATTATAAGCACTAGCTTAATGAATGGCTAAGTAGCACATGATTAGGTACATGATGTTGTGGATTTTGTGTTATTGGTGGTTAATTTTGGATTGAACTGGTTTAATTAGGTTTTATCCGGAAGATAGTACACTATCTTCCGGATAAAACCTAATTAAGCTCACACATGCACATGCTCACACATGCTCACACATGCATCTTAATGCAAATTATTAGCTACAGCTAATAATTTGCATTAAGATGCATGTGTGTTGTTCCTTCTTTAGGTAAAGATTAAGATTAAGTATTTAGGTAAATAAAGCTTTACTTTACTGGATATCTAAACTTAGCTCTGTAGGTAACCTCTATAGGTTTTTTTTTTTAGTATAGGTTGGCAAACGAGCTTGCGCGTCATCGTACAGAAAGCTGAGATGATTGGCGCCGCCCATGAACAACCACAGACTCTGGAGTACTGTGGTTGCGTTGCCGGCCTTTGAGGGAGGAGTACGCTCTCTTCTTAAGAAAGTAGGTTACTTACAGGTACCTATAAGGCTTTGTACCCATGTACAGAGCCAGGTTCGGATATTATAGTTCAGATATTATTATTCATGTATAGGTTTCTAATCTAATATCAATCATACAACTGTCCGTTTATTCCGAATAATATCAAAGTCGAAAACGTGTATCAAACATTCTTTCAAAAATGTTATTTTCCAAACACTCTTTGAAGAATAGGTAAAATATTATTGGGTATAAGTTTCGGTTAAGGGTTGATGAAAGAGGTTTATCCCTGTAAGGGGACTCACCTTTCAATCAGAGGGTGAGAATTGAAGATAATTTATTTTCCTCTAAGCTGATTGCACTTCCTTCTTATAATAGCGATTTGTAATGCTTTTGATGACGTAGTGCTTCATTTGAAGGTTAAGAAATTTTTTTTGAAATAGCAAAGTAGTAGTAGTAGTTAGCAAAATGTTATTTTCAATATAAGAATACTTAAACAAGGCTTCAACGAGATTTGAAATTCAAAATAAAAGTTTTAAAAATACACATTTTACCAAACTAATGTGGATTTTTATATGGCAAAGCTTATTTAAATAAATATATAATAATATGCTCATAAGTATTATAATAATATGCTCTTGCATATTTATTTAAATAAGGATCAATATTTCTATGAGTGGCATCGATTATCATTACACATCTGATAATCGTCTGCAAGGGTTCTTGCAAGTCATAAAATATATATACTATAAGTTATACTATAAGTTTTTAATATCATCGGTGAAGTAAGCCCTTAAAATTTTTCCCTACCTAAAGCTCAACGCATCTTAGAAGTTTTCCCTACAAAGAATTAAGTATAATTGCTATTACTAAAATTATAACTCACATCACGTCCATTTAGTAACCAAGTGAGGTTAGCCGGCGGGTCAGCTGGTGGAGATATACACTGGGCCCTAAGCGAGTCCCCTGAGGCGTACCATCCCTTCTCCGCTTTTATCGTTGGCTTCTCTGGGGGCAGCTCTGGAAATAAAGAAAGATTGTTTGAAAAAAAGCTCGTGTGCAGCACACGTGTCAGAAGAGATTCAAATATACCAAAATCGTCGCCTCACTCCATGACATGACGGTACTGCCATGACGCGACCTTGAAATTTTACTCTCAACTTAAAGAAATTTCTCTTAAAAAATTCGCGAAAAATGGATAATTTCTTAATCTTAATATTTGGTATATTTTACAATGTCACTGATAGGGAATTTCTGTTGCTCTTTGTTGTTTTTACGAAACCCTTAGTATCATTTTTAAATTATTGAATTAGATGCACAAATGATTTCGAATAGCATATAACCCAAATGTTACATATGCTTCAATTGTGTATTTATTTTCATATCAAAATTATACGGAACTAGTGAAACAAGTTAAATCAGCGAGCGAACTATTATCAGGCACACTTCTTGAACTCTATATCTTCTCTTGTATCGGCTTTTCGGTAATATTTCAAAAGAAAAATAATTATCTGTTCTAAGTTTAATATTTTACAGCATATTCAAAAGCAAAATGATGTCGATAAAAACATTTCAGGTAGTTCGAGAAGTGTGTCTGATTTAGTAAAAGCTAATTTTCAGACTGTTTGTATGCATTTCCTGAGAACATTTACTATGGTGGTGTTTATTTTTTTTACACCATATGAAAGTAGAGATTTCAATGAATAAAAGGCACCCCAAGTTTTTGAAAAAAGCTGATATTTTGACGGGTGACTTTTCGATTGAAAAATAGGTTGTTTTTTTGGTATTAATTCAAAATAAGGCGAAAAAATAAATATTTTCAATCAAATAAATTACAGTGTATTTGGGACATAATAAAGTAAGTTTCCACCAAATTTCGTAGAAAAAAAATAAATTTTGAAGTAGATAGAAATAAAAGACCAAAAACTTGGTTTTTTGAATTTTTCACCTAAATTTTTAGGTTATGTGAAAAAATTGTGAATACAAAAGTTGTAGAACTTTTAATTACCTACAACTTTGCCATTGAACTTTTTTCTATAGGACTTGTAGTTTTGTCGGAAATCGAGAGAAACCATTTTTTTCTCTTAAAAGCTCCCCCCTCCCGCTTCCCGAACTCGGATTGACCGTAATTTATTTTTCCTTACATTTTTATCATATTCCCCTCCTTTTCTAATGGGTTTCATCCGACTGCGATTTTTTTTGTTTCAAAAATTATCAACTCTAGTCTACTATCAAAAATATCACTACATAGTATAAAACAAAGTCCCCTTCTCTGTCCCTATGTCCCTATGTATGCTTAAATCTTTAAAACTACGCTATGGATTTTGATGCGTTTTTCTTAAATAGATAGAGTGATTCAAGAGGAAGGTTTTAGTATATAATTTATTGTGTTTTAGACAAAGCGGGCGAAGCAGCGGGCGGAAAGCTAGTTATTAATAAAGTATTGAATTTCCCAATAAATATAACTGTTACTTATTTCATTTCACAAGAAATATGAGAGTTAAAATATTGCTTCGTTACGTTAGAACAAACCTCAGTGAGTTGGAAATTTGATAGATTAATTAATATTGTCATAATTTCTCCAACGAGTCTGGTTAGATTACAATTATGTTCAGTCTTTTAGAAACAACGAGACTTTTTACTGAATAATTTTAAATGGCATTAGAATACTGGTTCAAGACTCAAGTAAACAACTATTTGTCATGAACAAGCTCTTCCGTTCCTTTTTTTCTTGATCTTAAATGTCGTGTATGTTAATTTTGGTTACTCAAAGCGGTATAGCTTTCCACCCGCGGCTTCGCCTGCTTTGTCTAAAACCTAATAAATTACTTTCTTCAACTTTCCTCTTGAATCACTCTATCTTATAAAAATGGCATCAAAATCCTTTGTTTAGTTTTAGAGATATCAGAATACATATCAATATTAATGACTAATTCCTAGAAAACATGTCAAACATTTGTTCGATTCGATCGCAGGCATAATTACAGAACAACATATTATAAAATACATTATTATTATACAATAATTTTTTGGCGTCTCCCTTGATATTCGACTTATAGAGGTGCTACTGTAGTATGTTAACTGTTCGAGCAATGTATGCATGTATGCTTCTAACATATTAAATCTATATTAATATTATAAAGCTGTAGAGTTTGTTTGTTTGTTTTAACGCGCTAATCTCAGGAACTACTGGTCCGATTTGAACAATTATTTCGGTGTTAGATAGCCCATTCATCGAGGAAGGCTTTAGCAGTGGCTATAGGCTACAAATCAACAGAAGTGGAGCCACGCGGGTGAAACCGCGGAGCGCAGCTAGTATAATATAACAGGATACTCTTTCATTACGCATTTGATAAAAATATTGTAAATAGCATTAAAAGCTTAATAATGATCTCAGAAATAAGATGGAGCATTGTATAGCATTTCAACAGCACTTTCATCAAAACTTCATTATACAACACGATTTTAAAGTTTAAAATTGCGTGGCATTTTGATCGATGGTGGAAAATGGCGCGCGAAATCTTAGACAAGATGGATTTTATGTAAAATTGCATTATTTAAGCACTCCTGTTCACTCGCTCTATCTGTATTTTGTATTATTATACTATATTTCCGCCCGCGGCTTCGCCCGCGTTTGCAAAGGAAAACCCGCATAGTTCTCGTTTCCGTGGGATTTCCGGGATAAAAACTACCCTATGTGTTAATCCAAGTTACCCTCTATATGTGTGCTAAATTTCATTGTAATCGGTTCAGTAGTTTTTACGTGAACGAGTAACAAACATCCATACATCCATACATCCTTACATCCTTACAAACTTTCGCCTTTATAATATACTAGCTTTCCGCCCGCGGCTTCACCCACATTTTCAAAGATAAACCCGATAGTTCCCGTTCCCGTGGGATTTCCGGGATAAAACCTATCCTATGTGTTAATCCAAGTTACCCTCTATATGTGTGCTAAAATTCATTGTAATCGGTTCAGTAGTTTTTGCGTGAAAGAGTAACAAACATCCATACATCCATACATCCTTACAAACTTTCGCCTTTATAATATATATATATATATATATATATATTAGATATATTAGATATAAGATTCTTACGTATCATGATGATAACAGTCGTACACTTTAAACATAAGAAGCCTACTTATTAAGTCGTACATACACACTTCATCCATAAGTACAACCTATTTATCATTTCATAACAGTTCGATTTATTGTTTCCAAGAAAAACATGAACATAACATTATAGAGATACTTACAAATATATAAAAGCTTTGTCGTTATTAAATAATACTTATGTGATTATTACCAATATTGGACATATTATTATTTCGAATTACCATTTTTTTCATTTGGCAAATAAGAGAATGTATGCTATTGATTCTTTCGCTGTTCGCTTGTGAAATTACCGCGTTGTGGTAAAAGTTACCAGGTAAAATGTATAAAGGTCAATTTTGCAGTAATGTGGAATGCGTATAGCATTTAGTCAATCAGCTATTAGCGTAATGAAATGTTCGATCAAAATTCCGATTTAGTTATATTGCGGTTAACCAAAACAGATTTTGAACTCGTTACTTTATTTGTGTAAATGTAATATGATATAAAGGCTTAAAATAGTATATGAAAAGTTTTGAAGCTTGTGTTGAACAAGCAAGAATTTGATAATGAAAAATACGATACCAAATTATGTTTTTTTGTATATAATTTTAGAAAGAATAGAGTTCAAAAATATATGATTTATTTGCTGACTGCACTTCATTTCGCCCCTAAATGAGACGAAAAATTGTAGCAGTCCAGTAGTAAGTAACATACATACATACAACGAAAACAAAAAATTTAGGTACCACACCAGGTACGGTAATACCTTAGTATAACAACAGTTAATTTCACACGTATTTTAGTTTAAGAAAACAAAAAGAAACAGTGCGTGGTCCGTAAATTCAAATAAACAATTCGAAAACCCTGTTATATGGGGCGAATTCGGCGCGAGCTTTGGCAGGGTTAAGGTGGGTTCGTGCCAGGTTTGATTTGCAAATCTTTGTTTTACACCAATATATTGCGAGGATCCCTTTCGAATCCTGTTTTCCAGCAAAAACCGTGCAACTGCCGGTTTTCACCATTTCTCGAATATACTGGTACTATATTCGTATACGTATTATTCGAACGGTCGCGATTTATTTTCATCGCGCCACCAAATTGGTGTTTTGGGGAATCACACATGACTGCTTAACGAGAATTAAAATTATTTATTATATTCAGCAGCGTCAATAGCCCAATAAAACCGGAGAACAATTAATCGGAATTGCTATTTTTGCTCCCGCAAATAAAGTCAACAATCATATCAAAGAAAGATTAATTACGATCAAAACCATGCTTGAGCTTATTCAGATCAAACTTTTACTAAAGCAAATGGCAAAACGGTTGGCAAATGGGCGAAAATCTTTCGAGAAAAAAATATAAACCGTACTTGAAGCAACGAACTGGCAAAGTCAATACTTGACAAATCGCAGCTTAACGAGCGACTCATGGTTCGTCTCATCGCAAATATTATTTCGGATGTGAACATAAATTGAAATTGGGACAAGAGAATAAAAATAACATAGTAGGCAATTTATTAAAATACAATGTCACTTTTTTTACTTTTTTTCAGTTATACGTAGAGCAGTAACATGATAGGTAAGCATCACATGAATCTAATTAACTAATTAGTAATCATTTAAGGAAAAGTCAAAAGGGCAGACGCGTTACCTGATGCTACGTGAATATGCCACTTACATCGCTATTTGTTTTTATATTAACGTTTAGTAATTTAGATCCTGCATGAGAAAAATATAAAGATCGTGTCACAACAACACTATTACAAACGTTAGGAAAATTCCGAAAATTAGAGTTATATTATTATCATAGTATCACAGCATAATTGACACTGCAGTGTTGCAGTGATCAAATGTTTATTCGATAGTTAATTATAATTACACCTGAACGAACCAATCCCAAGCGGGATATTAGATAAGTCAGCACAAATAAGATTCTCCTTATAGAGGTATAAGATCTGCTATCTATATAATTACGAACAATCTATACTAGCTTTCCGCCGCGGTTTCACCCGCTTTTTCAAAGTAAAATCCGCATAGTTCCCGTTCCCGTGAAATTTTATGGGATAAAACCGATCCTATGTGTTAATCCAAGTTACCCTCTATGTGTGTGCTAAATTTCATTGTAATCGGTTCAGTAGTATTTGCGTGAAAGAGTAACAAACACACACACATCCTCATAAACTTTCGCATTATTAATATTAAGTAGTAGGAAGTAGGAAGGACTAGTAGGAAGGAAGTAGGATAGGTAATATGACCTTATTACTGCTTCTAGAAATGTCTATCATTGGTTCTAAGAATGGATATAACGTCATCATTGTATTAATATTAGAAATGCCTGCGAAAGGAAATCAGTCTGAAGAGAAGAATCAAGTGAATAAAAAGAAAAAGTGCTGGGATAATTTTTTGGTGAATGCGCATTATTTAAATACATAATAACAGTTAATTTCGTAATCATCCTATGAAGAATAAATATTATGGTGATGAGTGAACGGATGGCGCGTTGGTGAATATCATCATTATTTTTGTGCACAAGTCCAGTCAACTAAATGCCTGTACTAATAGTATTAATAATAATTAATATGAAGTTGATCTGTTTGTAATACTTTTACGGCTTAATTGCTCAACTTAGATAAATTTATTTTATAATATTTTAGTGTGCAAATAAATAAAGAAGTAAATCGTGCACAGTATAATTAATATACAGATACCTAGGTTGCATAGACATAGACACAATGAGTTCCTTTCTGAATGAGAACGAAAAAGCATAAAGCGACACATTAGTTTCATCTATGATGCCAACTCTATCCAATTCGCTTTGTATTCAACTCAGAGTAGTTGTTTCACGCACGTGTCTGGAGCTCTGATGAGTACAAAACCCTAATAGTTGAATGTGTTCTTGAATTTTAATTTTGACGTTTATCTTATCTTTTTATGTATATTTCTTCTGTGTGTTGGCACTAAGCTCCTCCTACAGCTGCACTGATTTTAATAATTATTGTGTGTGTGACAATGCGAAGCCGCGTGCAAAAGCTTGAAACAATTTTAATTTTTTTAATAAATTACTAGTAAAAAATACTAGTATTTCTTGTTTTCTTATCCTCTGGAAAGAAAACTAATTCTTAGTACGATTCAAACTCCTAAAAATACAATAGAATTCCAGTATTAAGTAGGATTTATATATAAGTGCCTGTCTGACAATCGCTCAAAGAGGCGTATAAGAACTATCATTAGAATTTCGTTGACTGTTACTACTAGAATATTTTAAAAGCCTTTACAGCACAACATAAAATAAGATTTTTATTTAATTTAGCCTTAATTACGTCTCGATAAAGTTTAAATTTCTTCACTTCATCGCAACCTGAAAACCAGGACACGCATCAAATCCTACGATTGAACGCCGTAAAGGATGTTAAACAAACCACAGAGCAGGTTAAGGTCAGAACCCTAACTGTTTCCGGGTGTGTGTAACTTGTAACCTGTTCCACACTCCTTGTTCTCTGGGGAGGATTAATCTGTGCCTCCCATATGCGGGCACTCGGAGGTTAATTCTGCTTCCTTTTTGCAAGGCACGTTTATTTGTTTGGTTTGAACTTTACGTAAGCGGAAACACGTGTCGGAGATCTTAAATTCTGTCAATTTTAAACACAACTCGCTTTCTAATAAGCTCGAGTGTTCATTAAACTTTTGTTAAAATAATACAATAATTTGTTAAGTAAAATACAAAGATAAATAATATGTTAGTATAACAAAATTAAGTCCCTTTGATTCTTAAAATGTATTTAAAAGTCATAAAATCAATAATATGAAACTAAATAAAAATAGGCAGTAAAAAGCTGTTGACGTGGAAGAAAAAACAGTAAAATTCAAAACAAAATTTCATATTACATTTTTCAATAAAATAGGTAATATTACAAATATTCAAAATTGTTAATCTACCCTTAAATCGTCACACCCTAACCAACCAACAACAAACAATATTAATTTGCGTAGTTTAAATCAATTCCAGCTAGAACTTGCATTATTAAAGCAGGGTCGGAGTCTGAGCAATACATCAGCCCACCCCCCGCTATACATTAGTTGCGAATGGTGATATTATAACAGGTTGAGCGCGACTTTGTAATTCAAATACGTCCCTGCAAAGGTATTCCACGGCGCAGAAATTTAAATTCGGAATATTAGATTGTGGAAAATATAGCGTCTTAATATTCCGACCCGATAAAAACGCGGAATTTTAACGCAAGGAAGTTTCATTTCGACTCGTTGTGATTTTATAAGTTTTCCCAGGTTTAATAAAAGGTAAGCGTGTGCATGATTTTTCGTTACTCGCGTGGATTATCGCTCCATTGAAATATTATTTCGCTGGTGTATTTCATTATTTCCCTTATTGCGTTAAATATTCAGGTGCGGGGATTGTTTTATGCGTTTGAGAGATAGCATTATTATTTAAATTAGGTTAATTAGTAATCCGTTAATTAATAAGTTATAGCCGTTTAATGTTCTGTTATGTTTGGGAATAATAGATAGGATAAATTGAAATTAATATACAATTTTGTTGGATTTGTAGTTTATAAATACACAATATAAAAACAAACCCCATCGGTATTTATTATTATTACGAAATATTATAAAAATGTCAGGACTCTCGAATGATAAATGAAAAAGTGATTTATCACTTAAACATGGCGGTAAGACCACTCGTATTTCATAAAGGATGAAATCAATAAGTTTTCATTGAAAAATATAAAAGTTATTACTTTGGGTCTGTAATATCGGCCCGGTTCGAACATTTTACAGCGGCCTTCGCTGAATGTAAAGTAGGTGAAATATCAAACTTGGAGGTAACAAGAAAAACACATTTGCGGCGGAAAGTTTCCTATTCCCAGTAATGTGGGATAGTACTATCGAACAGTTTATGGGTCGAGTTAGTAGCTTATTGGATTTCGGCTCATGCTAATTGAATTTAGCCGATGCGAGTTACACGGTGTAAATAAATAAAATGTTAATGTACGTGCCGAGTTTGTTAACAGATGTTACTCGTAGGAGGGAGTGGGTATGTTTTATTTTGTACCGTCTAATTGTTACTGGTTGACCCTTACAATGTCAAAATGTCGCTTGGAAAGAAGGGTAAATTTAGAATTTCTAAAGAAAAATTGCGGATTTCAATTTTAATGTACTCATAATATTATAATATTATGTGTATTATGTTTATTATTTCATATAAGACAGTATATTGTTATCTATGTGTATCATAGTCTATTCTATAACTTATTCAAGCCAATAATAAATGTAAAGTTGATATTTTGGATTCAATAACTGAAAATGGTTGAATGATTTTCAAAGCTACAGAGAGACTTAATTACTTTCATGTCTACAATTAAACTAATACAGACCAAAATATATCACTTGATAGCATTTATATTAATTTAGAATCTTGTTATGGAAGAACACCAGATTATAAATAAGGTAGGTATTATTCTATTTTGTAGACTACAGTGAATTTTCGTAAATAATTAGGTACTTTCTCGTGATATTCCTACTATCAAATTATGTATTAACAAATATTTTATTACTTTATTTAATTGGTAAAATATTAAAAAGATTTCTTAGAACTTTTAATTTTGTTAAAACAAATAATTATTTTCCTTCATATACAAGTTAAAACGATCTTTGCATTTCTAGTTAAAATACCATCTTAATAGATATTTTATTGCAAAATACAAACTAATTACCACCAAAAATTTATTATATAAAAAGTTATTCATCAGCTAAATAGTTCAAAACTATGACCTAGTATGCACTAGCGCATATTCGATTCCCAGTGATTTATCGAGAGACAGCGCTTCGCTTAAACGGTCGCGATAATCGATTTCAGTTATCTTTTTCTAGTTATCTGGAATTTAAAATCGATTAAACTTCGCGTTCTTAGTTCAGTTACATCCGAGTACCTTGGTATGTTTGTATGGACACTTGGAAATGTAATTGAAAATGTGGAAATAGGTATTAGTTATTATATTTTGTGCGATTTTTCCACAAAAACATTACCCGGACACTTTCCGAAATCATTCTATTAGATAGATTAATTACTTAGATAAAATACTTCTTATAATATAAATAGGAGCTGTGTATCTATGTTATTCTTTAAACACAAAACTGATGAAGTGGTATAGAAAAATCGTATTTATTTATAAGGGAAAAAGCTAACGAAAAATGCATTCAAAATTACCATACAAATAAAAAAAACGAAACCATCATCCTGAAACAACAGCTCTATTTATGCTGCAGCTCTGCCCACACATAATCACTCGACTCCTTTCATGTTCATAAGTTAAGATATCAATTAGTTAATTTACTTTTATATTCTTTATATCCGAACTTAAAAATCAATTTCGTTGACTAAGTTGTGATGACCACCTTAAGATGTTTTTTCTTATATTATATAAATTATATGGGGAAGGAACTGATATCTTTAATACAGGTTACCTACTCGGTAATCTAGCAAAGATGCCAGTCTTGAACCGTTGATTGATATATACCTATCATTATACAGTTACCACCAAATGTATTTAGCTCTAAGGTTAGGTTAAGTTAGACTGAATAAACGAATTTGAATTTGAATTTGAATTTACCTCTACCATACAAAGTTTTCAGTCAAAATCAAAAGAGAATATCCTTGTGCAAGGTGATCCGTCTGTCTGTCAGTGTGTCACCCCGACAATTCTTTGCCGATCGAGGAGCGATAAGAGGAATCTGTGATGGCAGCGGATTCCGCGTGATTGATGCTGATTGCCGTGATAAGTGTGGTGTTTTAGAACGATTCCGAGTGCTTGAATAATGCATTAGGGCGGGTATACACGTGGCTTGGTAGATGTGTATATATTTTTACATGATATGTTCAAACTCAAACATTTATTTATTTAATTATACTTCTTTTAGAAGCACTTTTGAACCTTCATAACATAGTTTTACCATTTACAACCGATTCGTAAAGCAGAAGCCAGATGTTAAAGCTTTCTACGGAGAAGAACCTACAAGAAACACCGTACTTGCTCTTTTAAAATCATATCTATGTTACATCATGTTGAATATCAGTAACTCTCTGTTATGTTTTAGTATTGGTACCGGCTATATGTATACTGGCTCTGGCTAATGCCACTAACGCGTTACTAGGATTTAGTACTTTAGATGCTAATAGTCTTTTAATATTAATTAAATCAAATATTATGGTAATCAATATATAACTTACAATCTTCTATATTAATTCTCGTAGGCACATGCCTTATTGTTATTATATAATAATCTGAAGGTATATTAATTGTTAAATGTAGCCCAGAGTGTTGCTAACATTTGAACTTTGAACGGAAGATCAACATAAGCACGTATTTACAAATGATCGACGTTAGTACATTTAGTTCATTAACCACAAAATCATATTCCAATAATTCTCTTATAAAAGTTGACTCATAAAAACGCAAAGAGCTTCGTTTGAAATCAACCTTAATATTATATTATTTAGGGATAAGACCTTTGCTACAGCCTTTTATCGCACGTACCCTTGAAACGGGGACCTAATAGTGACTGATTTTTATGTCCCAACTCCCAGCTAAAGAAATAAAATATCGAACCTCGAAAACTCTTGAACTAACAATAATATCCATAGCTCAAAAGTTTGTGAAAGAATATTATAGAATCGTATTGCTTTTAAATTACCTATTTTCATATTAACATAGTTGGAATTACTATGACAAAGTTACATGTGATATTTTTCTAGAATTCATGAAGTTATAATAAAACCATCACATTTACACAAATATAGGTTGTAAGATGTATTAACGGACACTCCAATACATACAATGTATTAATTTCAATGTATAGTCAAAGTAAGCTTTCACCTTTTCATTTTTAAAACAACAAAGAGAAAGATTTCAAAGAGCACAATGCGGATCTTAAAACGAGAACCACGCAGGCCGGGCAGGAATTATAAGTAACCTGACCGCAGGCGTTGCGCCGAAATACAATTCAGTTATCGGATATATGCTCAGCTTTAGTTCAGCTGAATGGATCGGGAAGATTCGACTTCAGCGAACATTTAACCCTCGGCATATCTAGACAAATGTACATAATATTATCGACTCTGTACAGAAACCTAATCTTCATTCTCCGGAGGTATTTTTCGCATCGTTGCTTTCATCTTTGTGTAAAGGATTGTGCTAACTCTGTGCCCCTTATGTATAATTTTAGCATTAAGAATACTCGCAATTTTGATTATAATGTATAATTTTATTGTTTATGTATTTTATTTAACGTGGAAATTGCTTAATTTGGATATAATAATCATGTTAATAATCGTCGATATATTATTATGATTTTAAAGGGCACCAGTCGATTTAAAGACAACATAAATCAATACAAATACAATACTTATAACGTTATATTAACTTCGCTAGCTTCACCACCATTATTTTGTCAAATTATTTTTAAAATAATTCAAAACAATTCCATCCATAAATTACGAAGCTCCCAACAAAATAACTGGACATTAGTAAAAAAATTAATTCAACGCGCATAGTTTATAAACCTGCACTCGTTTGATATACGTTTTTAAATTCTCGCTGTCTACTTTCAAAATTTGCAATTTAAATCCCTTATATCTTACTTAAAAGTGAATTTCTTTGCCAACCGCACACATATCAGTGTCCCCAAATTTGCATTACTAATTGGTTGACT
Source organism: Colias eurytheme (assembly GCA_907164685.1). Classification (NCBI taxonomy): domain Eukaryota; kingdom Metazoa; phylum Arthropoda; class Insecta; order Lepidoptera; family Pieridae; genus Colias; species Colias eurytheme. The sequence continues at coordinate 110,930 of CAJQZN010042885.1, forward strand.
TGGAATTCTCGGGTTTTGCCGTGTCAGATTTAGCAAAAATTATTTCTGTGAAATTCGTTTTAGGAATTTTTCAAAGGATATACGAGTCAGGTAGATGTGCTTTCACAAATATATGCATTTATCTGGCTTTATTGTTGCATGAGTCACTTACGTGGTTTTATGGCTATAATAAAAAGTGCTATGATGTAAACTTACCTTAATACAAAACATAAAACTACGTTTGATTTTTATTTTACTTTTAGTCATTAGCGTAAGTATCCGAAACATCAAATCAATCATGTTTAAGATTTTAAACGTGTCTCACTTACTTAAGAATGTAAGGCAAGTCAGTTTTTTCTTCACAATAATAAATGGCACTAACGATAAGAACATTGTATGTAAAAGAAATGAAATTTCTGTAAATGAATACATGATAAAACTACAATCAGGCGTCATTACATGAAATCAACCCTTAATTTTACCAATCTTAGCGGTAAATACTGTAAATTATAATTAGATTTCAAGAAAATTACGAGATATCTTGATGAAATTAAAATATATAAAAAATAATTCAGTGGGAACATACTCGAATAGTTCCATAAAATTTCTCTTCGGCTTTTCTTTTCTTTTTTTCAACGTTAAATTATCCTTCAATAATACATAAACATAACATTCTTAAGAACCAGCAGTACACAATTTGAGAGAAACAATAAATCAGTAAGTGGAGTAAGAATACTTATTCCGCACGCATTAGCCAACAAAATTGTCGGTCTCATAAAAACCGTCCGCCATAGCGTCAGGGTGAAATTATTATAAATCTTCATAGCATTACCATAGAGCAAGTTAGGGAACTTTGCTCTTTCGTGAATTCGCTCGTAAGTGGGCTGTAATTCATCGAAGCATATACGGAGAGTGAAAAATATTACTGCGTGTTTTCGATGAGTTCGAGTGAACTTCTCTCGAGTTAGAAGTTATTTGACAGTTTAAAAGAAGCAAAATATTGCGCCGGTTACTGTTATCTTTTGTGAGCAAACAATTTATTTAATAGAATATCTACAAGTAATGGACTAAATTTCATAAAGATTGTTCTTTATTTTGTATTTGAACACTATTTGAATAAAAATACAAAAAAAAACAATAAACGTTTATGTTATAGTAAAATGAAAACAATCAAACTATGAGTTTCTATTGAAAATTTAATAACTGTAAAAGCCTTTCAAATAATTGTAATTACAATCAAATGTTTAAACGATATTTGATTAATTATCTACGCTTAACTGGAGTCGTTTTATTACGAAAATCAAATTTTGAGTAATATTTCGTTGTTCTTTGTAATGGTGACTTATTACAAACTTATAAATATTAGAGAAGTCAGTTCTGTGGTTGAAAATTGGCTCAGCTTCAGACCAGGCACATGCGTGCGACAATTAATTACAGAACACTGAATATTCACGTTACAGCAATAATGTCATGTTTTATTACAATCGGGATAATTATTACAAAAAAATTTTTTCATAAAAAAGAAGAATTTATTGTTATAAAAATTATTTGATATTTATCCACATTTACTTCACGAGTTGTTAAATATCATTTTCCAATACATGGAATTGATGAATTTAAACAAACAAGATTGAAACAATTTAATACTCCACTATCACCATATTTTCCAAAAAAGAGTTTTTTTTTTAATCATTCATCCACGTTTCCTCAATCTTTTAGGACCGGCAGAATAGACATATTTTTGTTATTGTCGTGAATTTTGTGTAAATTAAGAAAGGAAATTAGTAGCATAACACCGACCGCGGCTTCGGCCGTGCTTAAAAGTAATTTCCACTGGAATGCGATGTTTCACCTAATAACAGCTATCACCAGACTTCAGACCACTGAAAGAAGTACACTTTCTAACACACTTACGCATTTATAAAATTACTAAGGACATTATATTATATTATAACACTTTGTTATCCTCACAAGTGCATCAATTAATAGCTGTTAATACATGGGAAAAGCATTCTCTTCACCTATGTTTAACGACTTTAATATTTATCTATAATATAATCTGATATACTAGCAAATAGTAGGGGTGCATGATAAATGCGTCCCAACTATACGAGGTTACAAGTGAGAAATAACGCCAATGTACGCGGCGGGAAGGTAACGACAGAGATCGCGAAATCTCTATATATTGCCGAAAATATTCCTCCCTTCCCACGTTCCCTGTATACCATTATTCATCGAGAACGAATAAAAGATTATTTTGACAAATCTTTTGTTAGAGTTGCAAGTGATTTAAAAAAAAAGTTTAAAAATGTTATGTGAAATGGAATGAATTTATCGGAGTAAAAACTCTGCTAGTATTATAAATGCGTAAGTAATTCTGTCTGTCTTTCCGGCTTAACCGCTGAACCGATTTGAATAAAATTTGGTGTAAAAATAGTTTGTAATCTGAGAGAGGATAGGTTTTAAAGAAATTTCTCGGTAACGCAAGTTTTCATAAAACTACCCGGTAGAAAGTTGGTAAAATATATCATAATATGTTCGAGTCGATTTTAAATAATTTAGATAATAATTTAAAACATTAAAACAATGCAAAAGCTTTTAAAGGCGCGAAAATAAATATAGTGAGTGAACCAGTATCGAATATAGTGAGCCGATCAAAGCTTACATTCCAATCATATATTTTTTTAGTTTTCTTGTCGACCTTTCATGTAAAACCAAAAATATTCGCTGTTATACGATTCGGCGCTGTATGTTTAAAATATAAAATCTATATTTATGTTAAGTTGGAATATACAAACGTATGGACATATGAAAAATTTAGAAACATAATTAATTATCTTGATAAATTCATTGAAATTATCCTTTCAATCGATAATAACAACTTTATGTATATTATTATACATGTATTTTTTTTTAGTTGTTTCGATTTAGAATAAAACACGTAACACGCCTAATTTATACATAGTGGATAAAACTTTTATAGTCCATTAAATTGTGACCATAAATTGCTTAAATTAATAAAAAATGGTCGCCAATACAATCCTTTAATTGTTTTTACACCAAATACTTTTTCTAAATGTAAAAAATACATTCCACTTTGTGACATTTCCTATGAAAATTTAGTGAAAACACGCACGTATTTTGTTATTTCGATTCGCTACTTTTTTGCTTTCTGTCTGCATGTCATAAAAAAGTTATGCGTAAAAGAATTATAATATCACTGTGAGAATGACGGACGATTTTTTGCCGCAAAATTTTATATTCCCTCGAAAATCCCGACACTGGTCCTTTCGCTAACCCATTTGAATTGCCAATGATTTAACTTTTTTAAACGTGTACGGGTAAAAATCTCGGCTTTGCGCTTTAAGATTGAGTCACGAATTACGACAATAGTCTATTTTAAAATGTCTGTGCTCAAAGAAAGCAGTATGCATTTCTCTTTAAATTTATATTAAAAGGTAAATAGTATGTTTATATTATCATAGTATCTCGTTGTGAATACTCGAATGTAAGATATGTAATGTTATACCACAGAATACATAATAGTAGCTAAACGCTACAGAACGGACACTTTCCGCCTCCCGCCAAAATTAAACACTTACCTAACCCCACACGATCAGCCTAAAAATGGTCCATATTTTTCTACAGGGACGATACGCAACGAAGATTGACAACATTAATCAAATTGATTTAAAGTAATTTTATTATTTTGGATTTGTGATTATCGTTTTTCGAAGAAAATGGTTAGATATTGTGCTGTTTACGGATGTATTTCATCAGAAAAACGCGAATTTTTTTTTTACGCTAGTCAAAAATGTGCCAACCATAAAGCGTTAACACACACATTTGCAGTCTCTACAGTGTGACTGTCAAAACGATGATTTTGTATGGAGTGTCCGGGGTGTAGTTATACTACAAATAAACAAAAAATAAAAACTTTACAGCTAATTCAAAAAGCAACGTAAGCGTTATATTATTATTTCAGACGCTGAGAACTCTACAGCGCGTGATCACGTGCAGAGTTGTTGATATTATGTTGAGATATTTTAACATTTAAAATAAATTTGAGTCTTTATTATACTATTTGATACACTCAAAAAATAAAACGAAAAACAGCATTCGTCATTCCCCTTCGAGAAGTATTTAAGAATATACCGCTGAAAACAATAGTGTTGAATTGACATAGCAGTGGCCATTCCCCTTCGTGAAGTAATTAACGTATATTATACGTATATGCCGAAAACTATAATGTTGTATTATATACGTCGCTTTTATAGGTACAGGGTAACGAACTAACACATTGAACTAATAACTCCCTCGAGTGTTCGTTCCGTTGAAATATGAAGATTAGCTACTGAGAATTCCGCAGTATTTCTTCAAGGAAACAAAGGCAACCGCTGGAGTTTAATGAGACGCTTCAATCTATGTCATTTGGCCCCTGTATGAGTTAGTTCGGATATTTATAGGGGAAATAGAATCCAACCTGCAAATTGGCTTAGTAATGGATTTTGAATTCTAAGTCTATATTGGTAGAGTTGCATTTGCAGTTATTCAAATCCTCTTTTTCGTGTTTAGTAATCTATAGGTATATATTTCCGTATTTTCAAGCATATCAATTTGTTGATACACTAAATTGTTACTAACACATATTATTTAATACTAATACAGTTTTGACTTTCATTAATACATCACATTTTAGTTAATATTTATCTTAATTGTATTAGGTATTTCATACATAAACAAATATGCGATATATATATTTTTATTTTATCCTTGAAGATAAATAATTAAATAATTAGTTTTATAAAACGAAAAGTGTAAATAATCATGTAAAAGAAGATTGTACAAAATAAAAGTTCGAACGAGTGTTGCTACGAATTTCATCTTACTTGCTACGACGTAGCACCACGTATGTCTGATAGCAGATGGTGAAAATTGAAACAACGATGATAAAACTCGATATTATCCTTATATTTATTAATATTATTAAATTTTGACTCCAACAATTAATTTGTTTTTATGTTAAAGTTGAACTTTGCAAATCAAATGGATTTCATCCTTTTCCTCAAAAGCTCTGCTTTATATTAAATCTGTAGACCCACGGTAAACAAAACAATTCTACTTATAACACGGTTGAACAACTACTACATCCTTCAAGGTAAGTACTTTACCATTTTGGTGCTCAATAGCACTCTCTACCCGTAATGTTTGAATGTTAATTTATATTCATTTAGAAATTTATAATAACAAGAATTTTTGATACGTTTATGGCACTGTTAATCTGAAAACTATATGTCATTATATCAATATTTTAAAGTATAAGTTAAGGAAAAAGATATAAAAAAAATTAGCGATACAAATTAGAAATATTTAAAAATTGCTATTGTTTTAATTCTTGCATAAAAATGCAAGAATTAATTTCCGGATAGTATTGAATAAATAACATTAATTGAAATATGTTTCAATACGATCATACCATATTTACACACAAGTTAAATATTAAATTGCAATTATCTAATAAACTGATATCCAATACATTTAATTCCACAAAGTATTACCACAATATTATGTTCAGAATTTGTTCATTGGAATTAATAAGGGCATAAGAAACCTGGCTGCTTATTTATGAAACCTATAGCCACTATTCTGACAATTACAACAACACCTCAGGTGACAATCCGTTTAGGAGTTTGGGCTCTAGATCACGAAGAAATATACATATTATCTAAATACACTCGAAAAAAATAACCCTACTTTCACAGGGCAAAAAGGCTATACTTTCTTCACTATTTCTTTGTTAACAAAAATGTTTTTCCCAGTCTTGTCCAGCAATATAAACAGTGTCGTTCACTCGTACTTACAGGCTCCGGTAGAGGACGTTTATCGACTCAGCACTAATGGATTCCAGCTATTTTCTCTAATAGATTTTACGTCCCCACTTACTCTTTAAACTGTAATGGACCATTATGCAATACTGAAAACGGTTAATGCACAAATCGTAATTGCAAACAATGTTATGTTCATTGATGTATAAAAAGCTGTTTTATGTATTAATATGTGAACAAAGTTTGTAAGAACTAAGGTAACAATAGTCTTGTAATTGTCGTAATTCAAAGGAAAAATTGGCGACCGCTATAGACTTATCGTAACGATAATTCAGCTTTAAGAAAGAAAGAAAGAAACAAGGACGTAATACTTAAGATACTTTGTAATCTGTTTAAGGTTATACTTTGTAATCTGTTTATACTAATAATATAACGGTGAAGAGAAGAAGATTTATTTGTTTGCTTTTTTGAATGCACTAAACTCAGGAACCCCGGGTCCAATTTGAAATATTATTTCGCTATTAGGTAGTCCATTTATGAAGGAAATATTATATAGGCCATATTATATTATAATCACGCTATAACCAATAGGTGTCGAGCAATGCGGGTAAAACCGCGGGGCACAGCTAGTAATAACATATCTCCAGGAATTATTACAATATAATCAAACATAGCGTGAATAAATTTAAATATAAAATTGGAAATTGGAAAGTAACTTGCAATGAAATCACGCGTACAGCGCTTGATTGCATACAGTCGAATGCACTCCGGTAAGGAATTGTCGCATCAGTAAACCCTAAACGTTTTGAATTATTTTATAGGTACCATTATTTTCAGACGAATTCACATATTTTTTCCTTGGTCTACATCTGTTAGAATGAATAGAAAAAATTATGTATTTATTGCAGTGTACTAGAAAAGATATTGAATTTGATAGGTTACGACTAGTATACCTTTCAAATCGATTGAAATAGGTATCGATAATAATATACTCTTAATTAATAGCATCTAGTAGGTAACCAACATATCTACGTTACCTAGGAGCAACTTTACCTAAAATCTATTAGGTAACGTTGCTCCTGTTTCTATTGAAAGTAACACAGAAAAACAAAGGCACGTTTTGTTTCGCCGACTTCGATTAGGCAGCGCCATTAATCAAACCGTTAATAAATCACTAATCAACCGCAATCGAAAGTCAACGTCGACAAACCATTTAATGAAACATCAAAAGAAAAGATTCGGAATGGGGGAAATGAAAAGAATTCTTTAAAAGTTGATTAGTGAGGCTTTTTGGATCCTGTTATAATGTTGATGACTTGGTCTTTGACGGTGGCAAAGAATTTGATTAAAATGCAATGTTCTTTGCTTCGCAAAGTATGGAACGACTTTGTCAAATTTACGGAGCGTACGTAATTTTTAAGATGAAAGGAAACATTAGATAATCGGAAAGAGAACATGCTGAATTTATTTTGATTTTCGTTCGTGTTGAACAAATTATATAGGATAAAGCAAGTTATTTATTTTTATAGATAGCTTACAATAAATACATTTTTTTGTGTTATCTCTACATTACCAAGAAAACTTCCAGAAATCATATAATTATTTATTAGAGCACTGTTACCCGCAGCTTCGCCTGCGTGGTAAAGTTAAATGTTAATACACTGGTGGTACAAACTTTCATCCCCTATTTTATCCCCTTGACGGTAGAATTGATCAAAATCCTTTCTTAGCGGATGCCTACGTCCTAACATCTACCTGCATGACAAAATTCAGCCCGATCCGTTCAGTGGTTTGGGCTGTGCGTTGATCACCTTAGAGTTTAATATATTTAGATTACTTAGTATTTCAGTTACCAAGCTTCAAGGACTCTTCGAAGCTTGTATCACAAGCTGGCCGAAATGTAATCATCATCATCATTAACAGCCTATGTTTGTCCACTGCTGGACATAGGCCTCAGTCATGGCACGCCATTGAGCCCGGTCATTCGCTCGTTGACGCCAGTTATGCCCAGCAACCCTGCGGATGTCGTCACTCCACCTTGTAGCAGGGCGTCCTACACTACGTTTGCCGAGCCGCGGTCTCCACTCTAGTACGAAATGTAATCGCTGTCTGTAATATCAAAGCAGATTCCTTCAAAACGGTTTAATGGAATATTCCCACTTATTGATGATAATCCTATATCAAACACAGTGCTGAATCAATGCTAGCTTTTGCCTTCGCAAACATGTTGGCATTATAATAGACAGAAATACAACATTTACTTAACATGCATTTAGTATACTGTATTTACTTTGCATATTAATATTTTAGGACTATTTTTTACTACATAGTATATATCTATGCATATAGTATGTATGCATATATCTTTCAAACTACGCAACGGATTTTGATGCGGTTTTTTTTAATAGATAGAGTGATTCAATTTCAAGGTTTCACTATATAATTTATTAGGTTTTAGATAAAGCGGGTGAAGCCGCGGGCGGGAGATAGTAACAAATATATTTATTTATTTATTATTTATTTATTTAGCAATAAACCAGGTACATAAAATAACAATTTACAATAAACATATAATATAATATAGGTACTAATGAGCACCTTCTGAAAAAAATCATTATAAAAATATTTAGTAAGTAAATTATAAAGTAAGTAAGTTATCCAATCTTAACCCGGAACAAGCATTTATTATAATTATTATGTTAACATTATCGGTCTTACTTATAAAATGTTACCCATTCGCTATGCAATGGATTAGTTATTGCAATAACCTGTCTTGTTTTTATGAATGACGTTTCATGTGAGCAAGAGCAGGACACAGCTATGGTAGGAAATGGTTGAAATTTATCGATTGTTTAACTTTTTATAAGTAAGGCCGTATATGCGTATTATCCACAGCATAACAAAAATATGGCTAAACCAACTCCACAACTATTAAGATAATCACAATGCCTATCTCCACGAAATGGCCTCAGTAACAGAAATGCTTATGAATATTAATGTCTAGGGATTTTTTCCATTATACCACTGAGTCTAAAGGACGATTGCGTTGAATATATTTCAAAAGTTTTCACCTTTTGCTAAGTGATTTAGTGGCCGCGGGAGCTTCATATTGTAATTTATTAGTGGAATAATAGTTAGTTGCTAACTCGGACATTTGACTGTTCCTTGTTTGTTGTAGTATAAACATGTATATAATCCATACTAATATTATAAATGCCTTTGTAATTTTGTTCTTATTTTTCTGCTTTGTCCATTCATGTTTGTACAATGAAGTATTATAAATAAATAAATAAATTATAAATGCGAAAGTAACTCTGTCTGTCTGTCTGTTACTCAATCACGCCTAAACTACTGAACGAATTTTCATGAAATTTGGTATGGAGATATTTTGATACCCGAGAAAGGACATAGGCTGCTTTTTATTCCGGGAAAATGACGCAATCCCGGAAATCCCACGGGAACGGGAACCATGCGGGTTTTTCTTTGACTGCGCGGGCGAAGCCGAGGGCGGAATGCTAGTATAGAAATAAAGAGGCCCTATTTTGGATTCTTCCTTTTTATATATCTACTATAATTTTATACTACAGGTCAGTAATTGTATAAAAGTATTTTCTAAACCTGGTCTAGTAGCTCTTGCGTCTTAAAATTTTGTAAACTACTCGCTAAGCTTTACCATTTGCTCACTTTTCCCTATTATCTTTTTCCAGCACATAATATATACGGGAACAAATACAATATTATAAGTTAAGAGGCAGTTGAAAATTAGTGCGCAAATCGTGGAGATATTTCTACCAAGCAGCCTTAACACATCCATGTATCTCAAAGAAAACTGATGCAAGTATATTGAGATCTATAAATACAATATATAATTATATATGAATAGATCGTCTTCTATATAGTTATTTCTCTATAATCAGCTCATTAGTGAGTTCGTAATTATGTTGCAAGTATTAAATTAGCGCGAGTTAAAAGGATATGTTAGTTAGACATAGCAAGCTCCATCATAGCTTCTAATAAAGTGACTAGAATAATAAAGTGGACTATTTTAAGATAAAATTTTTTAAACGTAAAATAGTAAACGGTGGTATAAGCAATTTGCTAAGACCTTCCATAGAAGGTAAAAGACGATTTTCTGTAAGATAAGAGAAGAAACGCAAAATCCTTATTGCAAACATATTATTAAACATACTGCAAACGTGCCTCATATCATTTCATATTAACATCAAAGAAATATACAAAGAAAAAAGGCATTTTAATATATTATCTCCCGTCTTTCTGTATGCATAATCTCATTAAATCATTCTGCTATTTACCGGGAGTAAGTCCATTGTTTAATTTAGAAGATTCTGGATTTTCCTCTTTCGAAATCCATATTCTCCAAGCTTCTTACAGATTTCTTAATAGCTATATCTAGTCCACAACATTTATTTACAACATACACATCATGCATAATTAATTTAATAATAATTATTTCACATATATAATAATGTGACGTATAAATTATTACTAATTAAAAAGTTCATTAACCTCAAGCATCTGTTTATCTTAGCTTTATAATGAGCATTCCAAAACTGGAAACAGAATTAAATATTTACCTAAATCTGGCGTCTGGCCAGTCGGCCTAACTTTTCAAATTATACCCAATTGGAAAATATACTTGGCAGTTTAAGGGCCGATTTTTCATTCCTTGGTTAAAATTTATCCGTCCAATAAAGTATTACACGAACATTTTAAAATGTCACCTGTATACTGTCAAATACGGAAAAATATAATATATTTTTGAAATGGTAGTAAATAGGTTATTCGATGAATAAGTTTTAACCAAGGATTGAAAAATCAGCCCTAAATATATTTAAATATATTTGGCAGTTTTACCGCCCACCTCTATGATTGAAAATCCAAACTTATGCATGTCTGATCATAAAGAAAAATTGAAAATTTTAATGCATGATGAAAACTCGGTATAAAAATATGTATGACGTCATGTTATTTCGTTGACAGGAAATTAAAAAAGTGAATGCTGTACCCAGAATCTGTGCACGAATTCACCGCTCTTTAGTTTCAATATAAAAAAGAACGTAAGCCTTATGTAAGTGTCTATATTATCATCAATTCATTAGGTACAATGTACTACGTACTAGAGAGGACATCGCTACTACACTATTTGTAACACGAGTTAGAGTCAATCGTCTCAAACCAATATTTTGTTACATTGATTGGTTTTAATTTATAAGTATTAAGAGGCAGAATATATACAAAGTGTATGACTCACTCCCTCCCCTCGCTGCCGCGCTTGTTGCACAGATTTTGTTCGTGGTGTCTTCTCTATAATAATACCTCAATGGGTACAAAAGAATGCTTTACAAATCAAATAATTTGAAATCATGCGTCTATTATATTCAAACAATAATGAATTTAAATAACCTGCATATTTTCAATAATTAACATTAATATTGACATCAATCTTATATATAAAAATGAATCGCAAAATGTGTTGGTAAGCGCATAAC
>CAJQZN010042888.1:0-15824 GCA_907164685.1 Colias eurytheme
TGTTATTTCGTTATGAATTATGATATAAAATATCAATTCCTTTGTTAGTATTGTATAGTGTACCATACACTATGCTATTCAGAAATCAGTGTTAGCCGGAACCATTATAGATGAATAATTAAATGGATTGCTTCGTACATTGAGAATGAATACCGGTAGTATTAAGGCTAGTAGAACTACATATATCGAATAATATTTTGTGTTGTAATATTGATCGTATTATCTTTCTTGCCACGACTTTATTTGGATCTGGTGATTACCCTTGTAAAAGTATTCGGTATATTGAAAAATATCGAGACAAAAGTTCATCAGTCAGTTACAATCAGATCAAACAAAAATGCCTTGTTTAGATTTTCTTAAAAGGACCAACCCAAATGTAAAAATGCGAGTCTACTTATGTCATAGACCGAGCTTTGCGTAGTATTTGCCTTAAATAAAACCATTAGTATTAATAACACAGATAACGATATAAAGTTAAACATTATATTTTATATTCAAGAAAACAGCACAGCGCAACATCGTAAAGGAAAACTATTTTCAATTGCATCGTTATTGCATCATAATTTCTACGTTCCAGGCAAAAATGTTCCGTTTGTACAAAGACCGATTATATTATAATCTATACTTACAATAAATCTGTAGAGAGGCCAATTCTGTACATGAAATATATTTAAAAAAAACTATGAAGGGGTGATAAGGGATCGCTACTGATGCCAAAAATGCAATCAGTAAAATTTTTGTCTGTCTGTCTGTCTGTCTGTCTGTATATTCGCTATAGAAACAGAAACTACACGACGGATTTTAACCAAATTTGGCACAATTATTCTTCATACTCCTGGGCAGGTTATAGTAAAAGAATCGTGTAAATCGGTGTAGAAACACCAAAGTTATACATGAAAATATACGCTATAAGTCATCGCGCGTGAATACAGAATCATGCCATAAGGATTATTTTTGTGTATCAGTTGCCGCGTTCGACGCGCTTCGCGGCGGGAGCTATAAAAAGGCGGCGGGTCTGCACCCGTTTCGCGTTGTCACGGCATCACGTGTGAACGGCTGAACCGATTTCGATAATTCTTTTCTATTATATTCCTTGAAGTACGAGGATGGTTCTTATGTAGAGAAAACGTAAATATGTTCCACGGGCGAAGCCGGGGCGGACCGCTAGTATTATATAAAAGAAAGCGGATATAACGTCTTCTTCGCGAAGGCTCTGACTTTACGTCTTTTGAAATATGCCGATCTTCGACCAGGAAGATCCGGCTTATTCATGCCGTCAAATTAAAGCACAGTTTATTTCTTTTATCTATCCAAACGTTGCCGTACCTATACGAGCTGGATTTTTATAAGGGAATCGGTTTCTTTTTCCTTTTATAAATCCATGTAAGACAGAAATTGCGTTCTGCTAGAATTTAAATTGTAGATTTTAGCCTTATATGTGTGCAAAATAAAATAAAGCTGGTGTTCTTTCAAATAAAGGTGTGTTTTACACCTTTAAATTGCACAAATAGAGGAAATAATTAAAATATTATTTTATTTCTACGTAAAATAAAAAAAACAATATGTTTGAAATTTTCTGCAGGACGCCAAAAACCCAAATAAACAAATGCTTTAAATGTAGGTAACCTAGATTCGTATTTATATTTGAAATTTATTTTTTTTTGTTCACAGGTGATCACTACAACTATGGTTGAACAATCGTTAATCGACTTCGCCCATCCAAAATGTAATATATTAACATGAACCCTATCACCTTCGCCATATACATTACTAGCCTTTTTTGGCTAAACCTGAGCGACGCTAAAATAGGTAAGAATACTGCAATATAGCTTATTCCAATTCTGTTTTAAAAGGGTACGCCCGAAAAAGTAATACCACTTTGTCCGATACAAATATGCTAATAAATTCAGCAAATGTAACGTCCACATATACACGTATTTTTGTTCGCATTCCAGCATCAAGGCTTTGTGAATAACCGTTATTTGGGTAATCCTTTATCAATACATTCGTAATTTGAATATTCAAATGCAGTTGGCTGATCTCAAGTGGTGCTATCTCAAGTAGTATAAGTACCTACTACAATATTGTATACATTTACAAGATGTTCAGGAATATACTTGGAAATTGTAAAGAAAATTATACCTTGAATTTTGCTTACAAATGGACCTTATCTATACTATATTAAAATTTTCCTTGCAGGATACTTTTGGCACATCACAGATCTTCATTATGACCCGTTCCACAATTCCCCGGAGTTCCATAGAGGTACGCTCGTTATGAAGGAAAATTTTTGTTTTAATTTTTAAAGTGTATCGCGGAAAGCGGCGTAATTGTCCTTTGTTTGCAACAAAGTTCGTATACGTGGATTATAAATCTTTTCAATGCGACTACTAATATGAAAGATATGAATTGTTTTTGTTTTCAAATTGAATTAATGGTTGTTAGTTTTTGTTACTGTTTGTGAATCGTTATTCTCTATCCTTGGAATACTACTATGTTTTGTTTTCGAATACGCAATTTTATAAAACGTAAAATAGTTATGAGAGAAAACTAATATTCTTTTAAAAAAATGCGAGTTAGATGCTGTCAAATGGAATATTTAAATGAGAAAGTATGAAATTATCGATTATAAATAATTATGAATAAACTTATATTTATACCTACAAGTAAAACAAATTGCAATACTTAATCAAAACTTGTTTATTTATTCTATACTATTAATAAGTAACAGAAGAAAAAATACTTCATTTTGCTTTAATTTTTTTATACTCTCTTAATTAGCACAACTATGTTGTAATAGTTAGTATTCTTTGGTATAAAGACAACAAGTGCGGAATAAATAATGTCATAATTGCTTCTTGTTCAAGTTTAATTGTGAAGCTCATTAGACTAACAGCAGTGTAATCTTTTTAAAATAAGCGCTTTTACAGTACTAAGTTAATTATTATTTGAGGAAAATTATACAATACATTTTCCTACAATAGATTTTAGAGACAGGACTGGACAACAATGTTATAGAGTATAGACCTCTACTTTATCTTAGGGTGCATAGAGATTGTGATGTTTTTCATTATAATTAGTCTCGTCATTATTTGAAAGAAGCAACTGATGCACCAAAATTTAATAAATCCATTTTCTTTCGAAATTCTCCATAGAAAGTCCAAAAGCTGCAATTTGTTTACTGTTGAATTTGTGACGGCATCCTCTAGTATTTGTGATACCTCAGAAGTTTGGTTCTTTCTAGCAAAAGCAGTTATTTAACGAGAAATACCGTTTAGTTGAATTTTGCACGAGGAGGCATTAATGATCACTTCAAAAGACGTATCTTTTTACTATTCCGGGAAAATTTTACGTTTCTTTCTTTTATAACATGGAATAGAATAAAGGTTTTCTGAATGCTCCGCTTAAGAGGATATTTGTATTATTAAACTAAAAATAGTAAAATCTTTGAGCTGAGTACATTTTTTTATAATTTTAGTATGATAATAATCAGTTTAAGTGTAGAGCAATGTTGAACAATTAAATAATATGTAATTGATTCCTAGACATTTTCTTTGTATTAGGGATGTAACGATACATGATTTTGCCGATACGATACCGATACCGATATTTGTAGTAATGTATCGGCGATACCGATACCGATACCGATATCGATGGCTTGGTAGAAAAATAAATAGTGAATTATGCATAAAAAGTTACCAACATTTAACAGAGACAACTGTTATTCGTATTCTTTTAAATAAAAATGCCAAAACAAAAAACAACAAAACCATTTATTTTAGTATTATTATTTTACGAAGTCAGTTAAACTTTAAGTAATACACATACAATCAGTACCTAATAAAAGTTTACTATTCTGCATTGAGATAATATTACTACGTATGGAGGAGACACCACGAACAAAATCTGTGCGCCATTTTTTTGCTCTAACTAAGTTTTAAAAATTATTATCTAGTTAGGTACTTACCGATGAAAGTTATTCCTTTGCACTTTTCCGTATTATTTGTATTATTTGTGCAATATCGTAACACACACAAAGGCATATTTGATGCGTTTCACTTTAAAACCATTAAAAAAAACCGCTCAACATACGCCACTTGGCGTATGTTGAGTGGAACATACGTGATGTAGGCGGTGTCGTCTCCATATTAATTTTATCTCAATGCTATAATTGGTAGAGTTTTTTCAGAAAACAAAGTGCGCACGCGCGGGCGGCCTCCCGCATCGTTCATTGGGCGCGGATTTTTGAATTATTTGATATCAAAAAAATTGGTTGTTTGTAAAGTAGGTTTACGATCGAGATGTTTACGTGATAACATAATGCAGTGGCAGCGCTCGAGATGAAACGGGAGATCGGTCCGTCTCTCTCTCGTTATACCTGTGATCGCGCTCGTGAGGTTTTGGTGTGACACAAGTTTATGAACATGTCACCCGACTAAAACGATTTTAAAAACGTTATCACGTTAAAAATTAAAAAAATTCAAAATTATTTATTTCTTTCCTTTACATAAACAAATTTGTGATTGGAACACTCCTAGTAAGCAAATAAATGCTTGTGTCAGGAGGTTCCGCTCTTCCTTAACACTATTACAGAAACAGAAATAAAACAATATGAATAAATACAATGCAAAAACATAAAAGAAAAGAAATAATTTAATAAAAAAATATCGGTATCGGTTGATTTATTATCGGCGATACCGATATATCGGCTTGCCGATATATCGGCCGATATATCGGTATCTGTATCGGTATCGTTACATCCCTACTTTGTATGATTAATTTCCTAACAATGAGGCTCATACACTTATTGTGAAATTCTGATATGATATCACACCTCCATACTTATATAATAATATCTATGTTTTAGCTTGGAAAAAATAATCGATACAAATAAATTTAAAAGAAGATAAACAATATTTCTGTATTTCTTGGCTTTGTAAACGTCGTGAGAGCTGTGATTGGCTTATTTAAAGAAAACTCGCTCGTAGCAGATTTAACGAATCACGTACCCCCTCCGTACCTAGTGTTGCTACTTAAAAATACTTACACAACAGCTTTTAGTTGTTGCTGTACGTTTTATTTTTATTAATATTTTCTTTTATTAAACTTGTTTCGAACAATTGTTGTTAACAACCTTCTTTAACAATGTACGAAGTAATCTGTAATACTCATGTCTTTGCTTTATACGTTTTTGAAACTTTTAATGTTTTTAATTAAATGTGTTTTGTTTGTTTTAAGAACCTACAAAGTATACGTACAATAATTTATTCGCTGAGCTTGATTTAATTTAAGCAATATTGTAGTATAACGAAAAGATAATAGTTGAGGAAAGAATAAATTGGTCGCAAATAAAACAGAGACAAAAAGATAACATAAGTTGTAATTTGTTGGTGTTTCCCTGTCCTCGTCGCGGCATTTAAACGGAGATTTGTAGGGTCACTGCATCTCCAGGGATGTTTTGTAGCAACAAACCAATCCAACTAAAATATATATTGTGGTATTATGGTACTCTACGGACTGTAACTTATTTTACGGTAAAAATAAGATTTTTAAAATTTAATAACATAGGTAACTTATGAATTAGTTTTGTGACGGTTTATCATTAGAATTAATAACTTAATGATTGAACGATGAAATTTATGTATCTAAGGTTATATTTATTAATGAATTACTGTTAAACGTATAAAAACAGGAAAGCTTCTAAAGTATTTAGAGAGACATTGCGTAAAATCCATCAAAGAATCGACATTCGAATATACAGCAAGTCAACAACAGCAGTCTATGCCGCCCTATTACTGCCAATTTAGTTAAAACTACCACGTGCAATACATTAATTTTGACATCCTCCTATTCCCAGTAGTATTGTATCTCGCATATATACATTGAATAATTCATCCGTAAAGGTTGCAAGCACAATCGCAACAACGACCACAACCATAGGAACGGGCGGCACCGCGACCACACCTGCGACAGCTCGTGGTTGCTTATACAAAGCGCAGTGGCGTTTATGGCAGAACGCCACCCGGAAACATTGGAATTCGTGCTGTGGACTGGGTACGTATTGAGTGTTTCTCGTATTTGGTTCAAGATTAGAAGTAGGCTATTTATGTATTTATTTAACCATTTATTGTACCACACCATTTAACATTACAATGAAGTTAAGTTAAGAGTTATAAAGTTTATATTATATTTGTATGTACAAAATTTCAGAACTATTGTCTTCTCTACGTTATATATATATATATATATATATATATATATATTGTGTAAAAGAATTTAATTGTACCTATATCCTTCTTAATACTATTATAAAGGCGAAAGTTTGTATGTATGGATGTTTGTTACTCTTTCACGCAAATACTACTGAACCGATTACAATGAAATTAAGCACACATATAGAGGGTAACTTGGATTAGCACATAGGATAGGTTTTATCCCGGAAATCCCACGGGAACGGGTTTTTCTTTGAAAACGCGGGCGAAGCCGCGGGCGGAAAGCTAGTATTGCATGTAGTTGAAGATAAGAATTTGAATTAAGTAGCTGGATTAATTACTTATAACACAGGACTCACTTATTTTATCAAAGTTTAAAATAATCATCACTTTCAAGCATTTTTGTCAAGTAAAAATGTATTATTTTAAGAAGTGGGAACAGAAGGGCGTTAGTGATTCGATCCCAGCTCCTAAAACAATATTATGTGACGAAAATTGAATTGGAATGGTTCATGTGTACCTATATGGTATAATATTATGTATTTTAAAGGGAAAATAATTTTAATATTTTTGTCATTTTTAAATTGTCTATCAAGCAGGGTTCTTGGTTTAGCTAGAGCTTTAATAGAGTTGTCTTAAATATCCAGAAAATATTTATCAGATGTATTTTGAATTTCACGTGAGCTCGCGAACATAATATATGTAATAGCGTTATTCACAAGCTACTTCACATAAATATAATTCGCATTATTCCTTAGTCCTTTGAGTTAAATTATTTAATAAACCTTCACGTTACGTGTTCTTAGAATTTTTTCCACTCCGCTGACTTCATATATTAATAACATGATCGTAATTGCCAGTCATTTTCTCGCAAGTAAAGTTAATTACACGTTCAGGTATTTAATGTGTTTATTTTTAGTTGAATTTTGTTATTAGGGATATTCTCTCATCATCTATGGAACACTTGAGTGACGAGATCAAATTGGAAGCGGTTAGAAATGTAACAGACTTGCTGGGTCGAACGTTCAGCAGTCAATTCGTTTTCCTGGCGCTGGGACATAACGATCCTCCGCCTTCAAAGAAGTTGATTGAGATGTGGATGCAGTGGCTGCCATCGGATGCTTTGCAGACTTTTGAAATAGGTAACTATGTACTATATTGCTGCTGTATTTCTTTATGTAAACAGATGTAACTCTTTCTTTACACAATATTAAAACTTTCAAAATATTGTATTGAGAATATTTTGAAATATGAACCGCGTAGATGGATTATCGGAAAATTTTGAATGAATTTAATTGTTAAAAAGGCTAAAAAGGCGGGTTATAGCTAGTAATAATGTATTGATTAATGCTTCTTTAAAATGTATTTATTGTACCTTTTCCATTAGTTCTTTTCTTCGAAAACTCTACATAACATTTCTCAGGAGGACAACATTTCACAGAATTCATTTTATTAGATTTTACGAAGCACGTAATTAAATAAAAAAAAATATTCTTCTAATATATTTTAATAAGTTTAATGCATTATTATTACATTCTCAGGTGGCTATTACACAATAGAACATTCCTATAGTAAACTACGAATTGTAGTTTTGAATAGTGTGCTATGGGCGGGCGGCGCGGTCAAGACGGAGGGCCCTCATAAGGGAAGGGCTCAGTGGGAATGGCTGGAACAGGTCCTAAGCAAGGCTAGGCGAAAAAATGAAATGGTAAATCATTAAGCTGTGTGATTTTAATGTTATAAGTAATAATATTATTACGTATATTATGACCTGCTCTCTGAAAGTTAAGAGTACATTTTTTTAATCAAATAGTGAATTTTAACAATTTTTGAATCCACAAGAACAATCAGTTTTTTAGGAAGAGTTCAGATACATACTCAATGATAAATAAATAAATAAATATTATAGGACATAATTAAATTATTATTCAAAAACCTGTGATTGAATTTTTTACACAATGAATTTATCTAAATGTTGATCAAAACGTGATCATTGCCCATTGCGAACGTTCGTGCGTGCGAAATTATGGCATGGTTTAAAAAACATTTTTTTTAATTTCTTAAATATGAGATATAATAACCATTTTTCATCTAGGTATACCTAGTGGCCCACGCTGGCCCTGGCGTGGAGGAACGGCACAACGCCGGCAGCTCCTCCGCGGCGGGTGGGGGAGAGCTCACCCCCACCGCCAACTCCAATCTAGTGAGAATCATTAAGGCTTTCAGTGACGTCATCGTTGGACAGTTCTATGGTCACCGGCATACGGATACGTTCCGATTGATGTATAGCGATGGTGAGATTTTTCTTGATTTATGAATATTTTTATTTGTTAACGAATAACAGAAATACATAATACTCATTTTTTTCCTAAACTTAAATTCCTAAAACCTTTTCATACTACTTTCCTATATTTGAAAAGTATAATTATTTACGAAAAGTAGGAACTGGATTATAATAATAGTATTTGGACCAATCTGTTATAATAATTGTATGAAACTTAAGCACTACTTAAATAGTAGTAAAAACTTAAAGCCATACCGACTTATATAATATCATTAAATACAATTCGTGGCTAACGACAAACATGTAAAAAGTCAATAAAACTTAATTGCGTAATAAAGTCTTGGCATAATAATGAAGTTATAAACTTGGAAACAAAGTAAACCCAAAGCTTTACGCGATTAAAAGCTACAACTTCGTGATTAATTTGATTTTAGATTTTTAAAATTGTTTCACTGTTCGTTAATAATTTTTCAAAGGTCAACCTGTGTCTTGGGCGTTGCTAGCGCCATCTATAACTCCAAGAGGAGCTGGTAGTATATCTAATCCAGGATTGAGGCTGTATAAATTCGATACAAATAATGGAAAAGTGAGTATGGCTTAATAACGGGGTTTGTGTTTGTATTCAGTGCTTATGATGAGCGATCTACGAGTATTGTAGGTATAATTAATATTGTGTGTGTAGTGTGTACATTGATGATAACTGTAACAAAAGTTGTTTTCGTGCATCTACGTGAACTTCAAAATTATAATATGAAAATAAGGTAAAATCAATTACCACGTTTCTTGAGAATCTACGTACTACTACTACGTATCTTAAGTACCTAGACGTCAAATTATAAAATATGCAATATTCATTAACACTGATGAAAATTACTTTTTTATATTATACTAGTGGTCCGCCCCGGCTTTGCCCGTGGTACATATTTTGCAATAAAAGGTAGCCTATGTCCTTTCTCGGGTATCAAAATATCTCCATACCAAATTTCATGCAAATTGGTTCAGTAGTTAAGGCGTGATTGAGTAACAGACAGACAGAGTTACTTTCGCATTTATAATATTAGTATGATTAGTATGGATTGACGATTAAATTGAAGCTCTTCTAATAACTACTAGTACTAATTGATTCGTATTTTTTTGGTGTCGAGTTTCTTGGAAGGCATTGATAGACTTCTTTGAAATATAAATTATTATATTTAAAACTAATTATTTACCTATTCTATTTAGTTCAATTAAACGTATCAATGAAACCAAAGGGACATGTCACATGTGACATTCATCGTCATGAATGATAAATACCCCGATCCTATCATTATGAGGCCTAAGCCCCACTATGAACAAAGCTTCTAGTTATGATTTAATTCCCACGTTTTAGAGCTGTTTGTGATAAATTCAAACTAATATATTTCTCGTGGTTTTCTAATGCCTGTAATGAATTTCCATTTCGTGCTCACAGTACATGACACCACTTAATTTAAGCCCGTTCCTCCCCCACCGTGTTAGGAATTTGTTTGATCGTATTGCTTTCTCTTACTAAACACGATCCTTCTAAATACGCAATGAAAGCCTTAATAGCTAATTGCTACGAAACAAGATACAGTAGTGTATTTTATTTTACATCTCTTGATGAAATATTTATTTAGTTCCAAGTAAAGCATGATGAAATAATATGTATTGTTAACTTAAATATAGTATGGAAAGTTCAATCAAATGAGTGCTCTATAATTCAAGATCTTTATAAGAATTTGATTATATTTGCATTCAAAATAATTATTTTAGTATAAATGGTTACAATAATTGATTTTTTACAGGTATTGGATTATACACAATTCTATCTTGATGTTACAAATAAGAGAGGTGAACTGAATTGGGCAGTGGAATATAATCTGACACAATACTATAATCTTAGAGAAATAAATGCCGTATCATTAGACGCTTTATCTAAAAAAATAAGGAACTACAATGATCGAACCTATTTGAACAAGTGAGTATTTTTGAAAAAGGAAACAGGACTTTAGTCATTTTTCGTCATTAAATTATTGTGAAGTAATTTGTTTAAAATTCGAAAAACCGTTATGAATGCTGCAGTACAACAACTTTGCATATATTTTGCGGATAAGATTTTTAATTCATGTAGATTTTAGACTCTATCTTATCTTTTTGGTAGAGTTCTTCATGTCAAATGTCGATTCTTTATTTTCTGCCATTTGCATTTAATTTTTTATTCACAGGTATCTGACAGCTCTTCATGTTCGCCATTCAACGGACGTGCTAGACTGCGACGCTACCTGCGTGCACGTTCATTACTGCGCGATAGTCCACGCTGAATTTCACGAGTTTCGCGCGTGCGTCCGCAACCCCGCGTCGGCGCTAGCGTCACGCGCACCAAACCTATCCGCCGCCATTTTGCTTTACGCCATCTTGTTTTTAATTTCTTCTAAACGATATTGAACCAATGTTTTAATATTGCCAGTGAATAAATAGACGAATCTAGTCATTTTTTTTACTAGTCCCCTTTGCGACTAAGCCCCATCATGTACTTTAACCGACATAATGTGTATTGTAATTAAAATTCTAGATTATAATTAGAATCTAACTAGTATTTGTCATATCAAAATAAAGATAAAGTAAAAATTATTAAAAAAATCAGGTACATAGTCATTTGTAAATAATATAATTAAGTAAATTTAAATACAAACAGATGAACTAGATTGCAATTTACTCTCAAGAATAGATACCAAGTTAAGAGAATTTTTATATTTTTTATTATAATTTTATTAAAACTACAAAACCTCCCTCAACATGAAGAAATTAAGTAAACGGAAAAGAAAAATATCGTTGTTATCTGACTTTTTTCCATGGAAAATTTAATTAAAGATCTTGTTCTTACCGGATAATTATCATGTAAACGCTATTAAGAAAATACTACATGACGTATATAATATAGGTATGTTTTATTTTATAAAAGCTTCTTAAATTATTATTACCGCCAATCGCCATGGTTACCTAATCACATTCTACAGATTCGTCCAACGATGTTTGTACAAGGTGTTTTATGACATTTAAGTAATTATAATTAATTATGAAACTATTTCTAGAAATGCATAGGATGTTTCTTGTTGTTAGTAAGTACTGTGTTTAGTTCGAATCTGAAAAATTACTTGGCGAAATTAGTTTTGTTATACTTCAGCAAACAATATATTATCTTTAGATAGATATTTTTATTTTTTGAAAATACAAGACTATGTATATTCTATTGTAAATCTAGTTATTTATAATTTCAATGTGATAGTATATTATATCTGTATAAATTTAGGGAACGTAAGAAAATGTAACTAATTGTAATAACTGAAACATTAAAGGCATCGAAAAGTGGCACGGTCTATTATTTCTGATCCCTGATTTATACTAAATATTAAAAAAAATATTGGGCCACCAAATATGCATTTGATAAAATTATCCAATATCATTTGAAACCAAAACGATTTGATTATAGAATTTTGCCTATGGAACTCACATTTTAACCGTTTTTCACAGACTAAACCACTATTTTGAATTGCGAAAATATAAATATCATTTCAGCTGAAGAATAAATTTAGCCCAGTCTCCTGATAACGTTATTGTTGAAACAAAACACTAAAGGTTTTCATTTTACAAAAATAGAGTCTTAAAAATAACACAAATTATGCTACTGTCTTTGGCATTTCATACTGATTCGATTACCCCTTTCCCTCATATAAACATATCAAGCATCAATCTATCATAACTAATAACTTACAAGTTCGAATACCGTGACTATGATAATATAGGTCACGATGACCTTTTACAGTACCTACCGTCTTAACCTCGAATTAACAAACCTTGATAATAAAAAATATGACGTTATATAAAAGGATTTACACCAGCATATAGGTAATATATTGTAAGAAAATAACGACTCATAAAGTATTTTATTCAATGTTTCGTTGCTATTTCTATCCTTCATCATTGCTATTCTATGTACAACCAATATGTTTCCAAATTCAATTTGATCATAACTGTTTCCTCCAGATATATGATTATATGAAATGCTACTTGTTCATGTACATGAGCAAACAGTCGACGAAAAGCAATAAGCATATTTCCTATATGAATTTATTTCAATTTATGTAAAATATAGTTCAAACTTGGAGATTCTTTGTGAGCGCTTAGTATTCAAAAGAAGGCTCGTGTATAAGCAATATTGCTGACACTAGACGACATTATTATGGAAAACTTTTTAAGCGGCTTATATCAAAAAGGGTCCACAAAGAAAATTTGTTCCTAATCTTCAGAAAGATATGAAAATGTAAAGAGTTTTACTAAAACACATATTATAAACCTATATGTCTCAAACATTCGTCTGGGTTGTAGGTAAAATGATTGTACGCTTTATTAATTTTACTTTATGTACTTTGGTACTGACTAAAATACAAAAAGGTTACGAGTGCTTTTTAGTAAAACCCAAGTAATAAAATGAAAATTTTTCATAAGTAGTTCTTACAAGTTTGGAAAATTGTTCTCACGTAGACTATTGGTAGTTTAATAATAAAGAAGTAGCTAGGTAGGTACATGTATATTGTATACCATATTTTGATCTATTCTTACTTACGTATTAAACAGTATTAGACAAAAGCTTTTATGCAAATAGGATGTCCAAAAATAGTACTGCGTGTTGTTTGCACATAATTCGCATAAATTATTAAATATTTGGACATAAGATAAAAAGCGAACATACCCGGGAAGGGCCTAAATAAAGGAATTATTTTGCCTTTGTTGACACTAATAGGCTTGCGAGTCACATCAACAGGAATAAAACCTTTGTGTTTGTCCTTTGGTATGTACATCTAATTAGAGTACAATGTATCTGTGTGGCTCTTCGTTGATTATATTACGCGTTTAGCTCTCTGACCCTTGTTGCTAATTAAATTTTCTGCAAAATTAATGGCGTACGACCCGCCAGCTACTTACTCCATGTCGGCCATGGCCAAATTATGTTAACGTGCCATGATTTTATGTTCCCACTTGGGGGTAGTTAATAAATATATATATATTTTCTAAAAAAGGGGCAACGTTATTTAAAATCTTAATTAAAATTGAGCTATTAATTAGTCATTCTGTTTTAGAATAGTCTTAAACCACACATTATAAAATCACTTAGTTATACCTACATTCATCGCTCTATCTCAATTACGATTTCTCACGATTATATTATTATTATCTTACAAACGTTCATCTCTATGTAATGATACATTAAACACATCTAGCGCTAAAACAACATTATATTCAAACCGCATACTTCAAATGAAATCTAAATATTAAACGCCACAGAATCTACGTCGGAGCTTAAGCTATTATTTTAAAACGGAATTGTATATTTTTTCATTTCGAACGCAAACACGCCTCAGGTATTTTTGTTTACACAGCATCAGACATATCTTTTAAAAATCGGAATACGGAGTGGAATCCGCGGCTAAATCGCTGCAAAGCACGCATATTTTATTTACTTTTCCAGTCACGGGAGGACCGCAGTGGCAGGACATAAAATCAAATTAGTGGACTAATAAAGCAAAGGCAATCCGCTTTTACAGAGCAATTTAATATGCCCACTGAATACTGCTAGACGTGCCGTACGCGACCGCTAATTGTTAATGAAAGTACGTAATGTAGTTTGTGGCTTGGAATTTTTTCAATGGCACGAATGGCAAATGCAGACAAGAGAGCATGGTTGGTCGTAATTAGTGAGTTATTGAAAATGTCTAATAGATGGTTTGTAGTTTGTAACATTAGGTAATACCTATTTTTATAAGTTAGGTCTGGTATTGTTATGTTGCCATATATTATGAATCTTTCAATTATTTTAACTTATTAAACTAAGTTGTTAATTGAAAAAGAGGAACCATGTGCCGTTTAGTGCAAAAAATTAGGCAACGCAGACTTAGATTTTGTGACGTATTCGTTCTTTGTTAGAAAGTATTAATTAAGTCACTCAAACTCAAACATTTATCCATCTAGATGTATTTGAGTAACACTATAGAATCGTTATACAACATAGAAATAATTTGCCACCGCTTCGGCAAGTAGTGCCAAGTAGTGCCTACAGAAGAGAAGAACTCTTTAGGTGTTGTTTTCGCACCTCGTTCATGATTGAAATATCCTGAAATAAATAAGAGGACAGATATATTAATTTGTATGAATCTATTGTAAATTTTCCAATATAGCTAGATGAAAATACCTGGATACAATATTAACTGGAAACAAAGCGAGCAAATTGATGTTATCCCGGAACCCGGTCCCGTGGCGCGTTTGTCACTTACTTTTAGTTTATTTTTAGATATTTTTTCCTTTTACACTGTATATTCGGCGGTCGAAATTTAACAACGCGTCGACTTTGAAATATGTGCGTTGTTAGTGTTTCAAGTGTAACTTTATAAGCTCCATGGAATTTTCCTTTTTCAACGAAACATTTCGACCGTTTTTTAACCGAATAATGTCGTGTTTCTGAAAGGTTTTAATTAAAATCTATTTAATTTAGATACACAAATGTTTAGAGTTGTTTAAAAACTTCGCTACAGGTATTTTGTATTTCAGTATTATTGTACACATGGTCAGCTTAAAGCTTAGAAGGTCAGGACTAAGGCGACTTGCGCAAATCGTATTTGAGACCCGACTATTAATGTTTTCGTATTTCTTACTAGCTGCTCCGCGCGGTTTCACCCCTGTAGCCCTGTAGTTATATAGTCTATAACCTTCCTCGATAAATGGGCTATCTAACACCGAAAGAATTTTTCAAATCGGACCAGTACTTCCCGAGATTAGCGCGTTCAAACAAACAAACTCTTCAGCTTTATAATAGTAGTATAGATAAAGATAGTTAAAAAAAATTAAATAGGTATGAATAAGAAACTAGTGTTTTTATTTGTGATACATAAATAGCTTTATTAACATATAATTACCACTCTCTTTGTTGTTGTTGCTGTTGTTTCAGGCGTGGGACGTCCACTGCTGGAAGAAGGCCTATCCTTGTAATTATCAAAAATTATATGAAAAAAATTTAACTTATTTAAATCACAGACAAAAATTTCTTATAGCTCCTAAAAATAAGAAATGTTTGCAATCCAATAACAGAACAATTAACAAAAACTATCTATAACTAGCGGTCCGCCCCGGCTTCGCCCGTGGTTCATGTTTACGTTTTCTCTACATAAAAACCATCCTCGTACTTCAAGGAATATAATAAAAAAAGAATTATCGAAATCGGTTCAGCCGTTCTCGAGTTATGCGCTTACCAACACATTTTGCGATTCATTTTT